>CAJUYG010000651.1:90646-151935 GCA_910591675.1 Galerucella calmariensis
AACTTTACTCAAAGAACTAATACTAAGTACTGATTTAATGTACCTACTTTCTTTTAAAATAATATTCCCGATAATGTTTCTAAGAAAACTGGGTTGTTTGGAAAATCCCTCTCAATAATCGAATAATCTGTAAATAGGTGTAATCGTATTAAGCCGATTACAGTAGGCCACTTGCCATTTAAAATTTCTGAGAAAAATTCCCCAAACACTACATATAGGAGTAATACAAATAAAAAATATTCATTTTGCTTCTTTGAATTTAATAAAAATTGTAACGATATCTTGCTATCTTGACTTTAATTAATTTTTTAAAAATATATTTCATTGTAATTTATTTGTGACAATATTCAAAGTTTGAATTAATCTTCTTACAAAAAGAACAAAAATATATAAAATAATTATTGTTACAGATTGGTTTGTTTTTTATTATGAATAAACTGTGTTGCCTTTCTTTATCAAACTTACTAAAATTTATGTACCTCTATCACTTTTTTTATTAAAATTAGTACATCCCGTTACCTCTGACCTAAATCGTATATTCTTTAGCATAGCTGCAACTCATTCGTTCAATACAAAATGTACCTTACGGTATACCCTCTTAAAATATATTTTGGTACGTCTATGAAATCTACTTAAATGAATGATTTATTACTCCTTGTCCTTTCTATGTAGACTATAAGTACCCAACACAAAAAAAAGTATCGCCGAATTAGTATAAGAGAGGCCTTTAGAGCAGTGGAACAATATACAAGTTGTCTTATTGAAATTTATAAAAATTATACCACGTGACCCGAAACGTGACAAAGTAGCTGATTGCTTAAAATATGTAATACTACGTACGGTTTATAACCGCCAAATTTCAATATTGTAGTTCAAATAGTTCTCGAGATATATACTGGCCAAAACCTCGTGGGACACCCTGTATATCAAATACTGTAACTTTGATAAAACTGGAGTAATTTTAATGGGGTTTGCGTAGAAATGGTGGGGAAACTTCTAAGATCAAGAATATATAATCACAAAATTAATTAATTTACATACATTTTTGGATTCGATGATTTTTTTGTATTATAAGCAAAAATATCAATTTTTAAAGATTCGGGTAGGAATCTTCTTTATTTTTTCAAAATAAAATTTGATACTCCTGTAAGAATCTTCAACGAACAAAATGTATATAGTGAAAAGGTATAAAAGATGATTAATATATAATTTTAAGATATCATTTTTTGCATACCTTTTCTCAATGAAAATATGTAAAAATTAATTCATTACCTTTTATTCATTATTTACAACCCTAACTCTTACCAAAGATTGAAAAAAATACTGATTTCATATTTATATTTTTTTCGCGCGGATTCGGGACACATACTTAGTTTACCGAATTATTTACGGACAAACCGTTGATCAGACGAAAAAAACGCAGGAGACCTCTTTCATTGCAAAACACTTCCTCTACACGGTGGTATTTTTTATTTTTCTCCACCTTCCTCTCAGCGTGAAATATTTTTTTTTAAATTTTGGAAATCGATAGACTGGTAAACTTTTTTTTATATTAATCTACATACTTCAAGCCGTATTGCTAATTGTACTTTTGGTCTAAAATGACCCATGCCGACTGGCCTAGATAGCCAAGCGGCACTGAAAGCAGTTGATTCCATAGAGATCAATTCTAAGATGGTATGGGATTGCATAGGTGTTTTAAGCGCATTTTGAGATCATTGCAAGGTCACGGTAGCCTGGGTACCAGGGCACGAGAGAGGAAACTGCTGAGCACAGTGCGATTGCCTGGCGAATATGCGATTTCAAGATTGTTCTAATATCATGACCAAAATAATCAAGACTAACGATTAATTCATTCAATTTTCAATATATTTTACAATTATTACATCTATCTTCCTGGATAATTTTCATTCAAAGTTTCCTCATCAATCTTTGTCATCGTTATTGGTCAATTATGTATTTTCAATTAAAAATAAAATCCCCACTTTTGCCCGTCAATGATAAACTGTTAGTCCGGTGCAATTACAACGTTGTTATTTATAAAAGGCGCCATGCCCAACTTATTAAATCACTTTCACGATTTACTATAATTACTGTAAGCTGACTAACTGCTGGACGACATTTAATATTTATTGAGCTTTTGTAATTATAACGTAAAATAATCACAAGAAGGTTATTTATATTCATACAGGGTGATTTCTAACGTATCGGATCCAACTCTGGATTTTAACTGATGCCATATGTGTTCTATAGGGTTAAATGTGCAATAATATTGGAGAATCCGTAATACTGTGTGGTCCATCTTTTTAGCGATATCACAAACATAGTCTTTTTCGACATTGAACGCTGCTAAAACTTGTAAGAATCTGGTTTTTGCTACGATTCTTCAAAATACAGGTCAATTTTTAACAAATATTTCGTTTACTGCTTTTTTATTTGGTACTTGTTGCATTGTCCATCATAATTATACTTTTTTCGATTATATACGGCAGTAAATAATTTTCAAATCAATTATCGAAGAGTTCTGCTATTGTATCTTGGTGATAATCTAAGCTTTAATCTTCAATGTTCTTTGTCCTTTATTTGATGTAGCCTTTTTTGGATTTTCCTAATCAATCCCCCAAACCCTTCGTTGGAATATCAACAAATAAAACAATATGAGCTCAAAGTGTAAGCAAGGCTTATGGTTGTTATGGTTCTGCAGATGTTTTTGGTATTGGATTTAAACTGGAGCCCTCTGCAATGACATGTATTCGATCTCCATGAAATCTCTGTGGAATCCCTGCCTCCCAATCTTGACTCATCCTTTTTCTCTAGGTAATTCGTATGCTGTACTTTATAATCCGTCACTATATTCGTACAGCTTTATTTCGTTCCCAGTTGTGATAAAATCTTTTTTATGTATTCACCGTTAAAAAAAATCAATATAAGTATAACTGAATCAAACTGCTCGACCTCTTTTGTGTCAAGTAACGAATTCGGTGGTCTTAAATCACTCAATAATGATAGTTCCCTATAAATTTAAGTGATTTAGTATATAAAAGAGACAGAAAATTACAGTTTCTACCATTATAAATGATTGAGGATCGTTTAAATTCACAGTGTGATAACATATTTGCATGTCTGGCGGTAAGTATTACAGGTAGTAGATGGAGAATATACACTAATAATTAGTTTTTAACACCAATGCTGCAAAATATTCAACAATATTAACTTCATAGGTGGAGATTGTCAGTAATAAATAAACATACGCAGTTTATGCCAAGGATTTTCCATTTTACAATCGCTCAAAACTTGAAGAGCGCTTGTTAATTTGTCAAGTCACCACAGAAATAAATAAACACAACTTAAATTATTAATTATTATTGAACAGTCTGTGCAAGTTCACTCTTTGTTAGTTATTAGATTGTATTGTGATTTAAAGCCTTCCTGAGTGTATAGCTGATGAAGTACGAGGTGTATTGATATCTAGTTAGCCTAGACCAGTGAAAATCGAAAAATTGGAGTTTCGAGCCATCATCAAGTACCTATATTTAAAAGGGTTAAGGGATAAGCAGATTTACGAAGATATGCTTAAAACCCTTGATGATCAATGTCCTTCGTAGTCTCCAAGATAACTTTCGTGTCCAAAATCTGCTGGAAAAGTTCTTGCTTCAGTTTTTTGGGATTGCCAAGAAGTAATCATGATTGATTTTTTGGATAAGGGTAGAACAATAACCGGAGATTACTATTCGACACTACTGTCCACTCTACGGGAAAAAATTAATGAGAAAAGACGCGGAAAGATATCCAAAGGTGTTTTGTATTTGCAGGACAACGCCACTGCACACAAATCTCATGTTGCCATGCAAAAAATTCGTGATTTAGGGTTTGAATTACTAGTACACCCCCCTTATTCACCAGATTTGGCTCCGTCCGACTATCATCTCTTTCCTCAACTGAAAAAAAGTTTAAAAGGAGTAAATTTTCTTTCAACGAGGAGGTAATAAAGCTCATAAAAGCTGTGGAGGTCTGGTTTGCAGAGCAAGAAGAAACATTTTTTTGAAAGGTCTAGAGACGTTAACAGGAGAATATGTTGAGTAATAAAATATTTTGACATTGAAATTTTGTTTGGTTCTATAGTAGGCTAAGAATTTTTCAATATAGATACCCAACTAATTTTCAACTTTATTCACCGGTATTTTATGTGCCCCAAATAATTGATACCCTTTTACTCGTTAAAATCATATAAGGTCATATATAGGGTGTCCCACTACGAGTTAAAACTATATGTATATGGCAAAATACTTATAGTAAAATCATGAAAATTTCTACGTTTCGGTTTTCGGATGCGATCTTTCCAACTAAAATATTTTCAAAGATGGCAGTCTTCCGGTTCTACCGGAAGTCGACTGTAAGTAACTTTGTTATTTCAATTGGAACACCCTTTATATTAATACATTTTTAAAATCTACGTGAAATTTTACTTTTGTCTGAAAACTTTTTTCGAAAAATGCATATTTTTTTATTGTAAAAATTTTTGTAAAAAATTTGACGATTGCAGACCCTTACAAATTATAGAAAGTGTTCAAAGTTTAACTTCATAAATATCAAATTTCTTAATTTTTTTAAATAGAACCACCCGGTTTTTTCTATTTAATAATAATAATATAATAATAATCTTTATTGCTTATAAAAACAGAAGTTTTACAGCAAGGATTTGGAAGTACAAAAAAAATTGACTTATCCAAAATCTAAAATACAAGAAAAACTTTTTTATAGAAACTTAGAATTAGTATATAGTTAAAAAGAGAAAAAAAATTAATGCTTAATATAAAGTGTGCTCTATAAAATGTAAGAAAAAGCCGAACTTATATAAACAAAAAGGAACCTAAAACTAGTATACGTTAAAAAAAAAATAATGATAATAAAGTAATATTTCATTCGTTTAGAATGCATGCCCTTAATTTTAAAATATTCCATATATAAAACGATATGCTTTTTGCCGAGGTTACATTTAGGTTTTCTAATTGAAAAACTAGACTTTCCAAATTAGATACAGTTGCGCAGTTATTAGGTTTCATAGTTGTGAAAATCGGACAGTCAAAAAGAAAATGTTCAATCGTCTCAAACTCAAGCCTGTTACATACAGTACATTTTTCTTTTGGGTTAATAACGTACGAAACTCCATTCAGTGTACATTTTTAGCGATACTTGTGAGCAAGTCTTAATTGAGCTATGGTGCGAGTGACCTGGATAGGAAGTTTTAAAGAAAGATAATTTTTAGGGCTTTTGGAAAAAGAAAAGTTGGTGTATAAGCAGTAAAAAGTAGAGCTGGAGACTGCTTCACAGTCTACTTTAAAAAGTTTGTCATATAAGCTTGCCAGAAGCTTTTTTTTTATTGTTTTAAGGTATTAACTGAAAGATTTTCCCAAACATCAGCTGCATCAACAAAATAAAAAAGACTTCTGACTTGTAAAGCCCAGTTAAATTTTTCGTCACCAGACAGCAAATGTCTTTGCTGGTTAAAACATATTTTGAGCAATCTGTTATCTTCCATGGAAAGAATTTTTAGTAACCAGTTTAATGTCATTTTGAATATATTATATAGATATTTAACACGTCTTGTTTCTATCCTAAGAGCACAATCAGAAGTGTGTCTGGGCAGCATAAGCACACGCTTTAAAAAATTAGTCTGTACACGCTTCAAATTATCCTGATATCGAAGGCCCCAGACAGGTATGCAGTTCGACAAGGTGCTTAAAGCAAGTGCTTCAAAAATTTTCATTCTAGGGTGCCATGTGTCGATTTTAGCTTTAGCTAGGACAGGTATGATAGCACCGACAGCCTGTTTTTTCTATTTTAATGCATTCAGGGGTAAAAAATAAGGCAATTTCATGTATACTTTCCTATAACTAAACCTTGCCGTTATCCATATATTAAATGTTTTCTGTAAATTTTTAGAGATGCAGGATATCTTACTGCAAATAAAGCAAATATGCTCTTGTAACAACTTTGCCATATTTACCATGAATTAAAAGCAGCTTTACATAATCTTTTTTATTTCTTAGTCTTGTATCAACGGGTCAAAATAAAATTTAGACCACATTGGGGTCTGCAACGGTCAATTTTTTTACAAAAAATCAATCTCAAAAAGTATGCATTTTTCGAAAAAAGTTTTCAGACATAACTATACTAAAACTTTAAGTAGATTTCAAAAATGTATGGGCAGGGTGTTCAATTCAAAATAACAAAGTTGAAGTCGACTTCCGGTAGAACCGGAAGTCTGCCATCTTTGAAAATATTTTAGTTAAAAAGATCGTATCCGAAAACCCAAACGTAGAAATTTTCATGATTTTACTATAAGTATTTTGCCATATACAGATAGTTTTAATTCGTCATGGGACACCCTGTATAATCCACCCCGTCTAGCCTGTAATTCAATTTCTATTGCTTCTTAGAGATCTGACCTTGTTCTTTGAAAAATAATTTTCAATACCTTGTCAAGATACAGATTTAAATTTCAACAATTGCAATTAAGAGTTTTTCGTAAATTTTTTAAAGCTGATTATGCAGAATATACAGAATAGTAAAGTGGAGTTACCAGACTGCAGACTGTCTAATTATTAACTGTGCCTCCGCTTACAGAATGGGCTCGTTTACTAAAATTTTTAAATCATTTTTAACTGTCGTAAAACAAGGTACTAAGGATAAAAATATGATTCTGAAAATTTCATGTCAATAGAATATGTCGTTCTCCTAATACAACCAATTAAACAAGCATACCGTAGCGGGGCGAAGACTATGACTGTGACGTCACCGAATATGAAAGTTAACGTACACAAACATTACGCTTCTGACTGTAACGTGCCTCGCATAGAATTTATTTATTTTGAATTACTCGCAAAATTTTGTATGGATAAAATAAAATGCGTGGACCTAATTTTAAAAAAGCAGACTCATTAAATCTTCCAGTGGACTTGCTAATGATTACGCAGTTTTTTAATAAAAAACTCGAGTTTATTAAATTGTAATTTTATACTATGTGACACATCGTTTTTGGTCGGCCAGAATGAATAAAAATGTCAATATTTTCATAAATACATGCCCTTTCAAATGATATACAGGGTCATTACAGATGTTTTATTTTATTCCTGGTCTGGTGGACAAAGTTACGGAGATAACGCTATAGGTTACTCAGTAAAAAATTGCAATTTTTTTAACTGCAGACTGCCCAATTAAAGGATCTTCTCCAAATGCTATTTATGATAAATTGTAGTGGAAATTAAATCACCAATGTTGAAAAGAACAAGAAAAACTTATTTTGATGAAGCAGGTAAATTAAATATTGGTTCCAAATGTTTACATCAGATCCAAATGCACATGCACCTCACTGTTAGAACTGATCCGGACTTTGAATCAAATAAAATTACTTCTTTTAAAACATAATATACGCCAGTTTTGTTGATGATCTACTGAAAAAGATTACCTGTTTTTTGGAAAAAAGCAGTATTAAATAAAATTTAATTTGTGAAGAACTGACCCATTATTTTATTGAATAATTTTGAACATTAATAACACCACAAGCTATAAGAACAATATCATCTACGTATTTAAAAAATTTTAGATTAATACAAGCGTGTGGTTTTCAATAACCCTCTCAATATAACAATACAACGTATTTTATAATGTAATTTATAACAATTCTTATTGAAGAAAAATGAAATCCTAAAAATACACAAATAACAAAGTATGTTGACTTATCAGTGAATGCTTCAAGTCTTTGTTATGCTTTTATGCCATTGCTTCCGTTTTTTTGCATCCTTATTAATAGAAATAAATGTGTTGTTAGATGTTTTAATCGTAGTACTTTTACATTCTGGAACCGCACAATATTTATAGCTTTTTTTACTCTGGCTTTAGTCCATTGTGTCGAATAGTTTAAATTATTTCTAAACGTTCTTATTTCACAAACATAACACTGTTTAGAGTTTGCTAAAATGTATAATAAATAATAAGCATATAAGCTAGCAAAATACCTACTGTTTCTAGCGAAGTAGTCATCTAACCGAAAACCGATCGGCGCGGTGTCCGCTCTCTGAACGAGGGATTTCATATGCGATGACGTCGCGCCTGAAATTCGGAGAGGAGCGCTGTTTACTTTATAATTTTTTTTAGGCGACTTAGGAGTCTCGCTGACGTCTAATTTTTTGCACAGAGCCTCAAAATGATGTGCTCTTCCTAATGGTAAAATAAAAAAAAATATGTAAATGAGCCCATTGCTCCAGTGTCGCTCAAATTTTTTCATAATCTTCACATACTAACTGAGATGCTAGTAAAAAAATCAAGCAAGCGGAAATTTCTAACAACGTCGTAAATGATATAGGCGTTTCTGTTGTAGGTATACATTTTATTTGCGTAATTGGTTATGCACTATTTCCTACATAGATTTATAGAAATAGAAATGTGACATATTAAAATCTTACTGTTTAGACGAAAGCACTATCAATACAAATTAACTGTTGAAACATGGTAAAAGGAACAACATATCTCCTGATAAAGTCACACTACCGTACTAAGTACGAGGGTGATTTGTACGCAGTGGTGGCTCGTTTATAGGGGATCATTGAAAGCGAATGCTGGTTTAGATGGTTTTATATATTCCATTTACGAAGAAAATACTGCTATTGCATAGTTTAAGCAAAAAATTCTTCTGGATTGACTATATACTGAGGAAAAACCAGCTTCAAAGTATACAGATTAAATCTCTAAGGGGTCGTGCTCCTTTTAGGTTCGCCAATGATATTTACTCTTCCTAGGCTTGTAAAAATCTAGGTTATAACCAGAGCGTAAAAAAGGGGTATAATGTTAATCTTGTTCTATTGGTGAATCGTCTAATATCGAGTTAGCAAGTTTTTCTCGGTTTCATATTACATTACTTCAGTTTTGTTTGTGTTTGTGACATTTTACCCAAACTTCTATATTGAGTTGTATGTTTTCCTGCAATGCAATGATTTCTTCAATTAAATCATTTGTGACTGAGATTTTTAAGTGTGTTCCATATCTGACTCCTTGGGGCTGTAACAAATGCTTTTTAAGGTCTAGAAATCAAATATATATTGTTGGTCAGGATTTTGGAACTTTAGTTCTTTACGTCAGGTTATGTTTGAGTGACCGGGGGTCACGACGCAAAAGATCTGACCGTTACGTTACGTTGCTTCGTTATGTGCCTTGCTTGCGTGCGTGTGCTCTCTCCTGAGTCTCTCTCTCGTTTACGAAGCAGCGATTCATATGATTCGGCCGGGATTCGAACCCGGGCCGCCCGCGAGAAAGGCGAGTGGTATAATACTGAACCACCGATGTGGTGAATTTGAATTTGTTCGGATACATTTTTACTATTATTTCCATAATTTTTTTTGCGCGATTGATCTTTTTTGTTTATTTACAGCATCGGTTGTAAGGACGGTAGGTTGTGTTTACTGGTTTCTGAGTTTAACACGTCGGTAAGGCCCAGTTTCACCAACAGTTTTAATCCCGATTTATCTCGTAAGTGGAGCGTCTAATCACGATTGACATATTAAAACGTTTCACCATGCTCAAAAGCGGGATTAAATCGACTGATCGCGATTTAGTACAAATCGGCCATTTTTGGTGGATTTATCAGTCTGAAGTCCGATTAGTTCAGATTTCAATATTATATTATAGATGAGGAATAAATATTTATAAATATTTGCGATATATTGTTCATTATGGCATTTCGAAGAGTTTATGCAGATATGGCCTTCGAAGACGATAGTGGTGAAGATGAATTTATTTTTCGTTCTTCCAACAATTTTTCAACACAATCGTTGTTCTTGGACATGCTGCTTCGGAATTATATTCTTGTGTTGTTTCTCCCAACATAAATTTTTTGAATTCATAGATTCATTATCAGTTTTTTTGTTCTCAATTATATGTGAATACTATATCTACTAAGATCTGTTTATCCTGCACTGTGAATGTTGGGTCTCTCTTTTTTCAGCTTCCGCACGTCAGTCATTGTTTATTTATTTTATAAGTTTATTCTTACAAAAATAAAATAACCAGAGCGGTGTAAATACAAAATATTATTTAGGGTTATGTTTACGTTATCAAATCAAATCTCAATGACTGAGACAGAACTATACATCTTTACAGAACAATAGAATTTTCTGCATTCCACAACGTTGCCAAAATGGTTTGCTGATCTAATCGTGATTTGATAAATCGCGATCATCTCGGACGGGTTGATGCATGGTGAAACGGGAAATATTGTCAAGTCAGCTTAACTATTAAGTAGAACTTAATTAATCCGAGATCAATCGTAGTTTGGTGAAACTGGGCCTAAGTGATTTACTTACCGTGCAGACGTCGAAAAGTAATAAATAGCATAAAAACAATTTCACCAAAATGCAAAATATATTTTTTGTACAACTGTCATTAAAAGTGACACTTTTAATGATAGCAAACAATGTTAAAAACGATTGTTTACATAGCAGCGTGTTAAAAATACTTTTAACACTAGTGTTAAAAATATTTTTAGCACGCTGCTATGTAAACGTCTGCCATTCACAACAATCTTTTGATTATTTGAATACTAAAATGCATTTTGAATTTATTGTCATTGCAAATTCGCTCGTTTCATTATCAAAATAGGGAAGTTGTACAAAAAACATTGTATGGTATTTGTGTTAAAAGTGATTTTATTTTGTTCGTGAAATTGTTCAATTCGCTCCGCTCATTTCACAAACGTTTTCACTCACAAAATAAAACCTCACTTTTAACACACATATCATAAAAAACTGAGCGAGAAGTATAAATGTCACTTTTGACATTTCGTTCATTTCGAAGAAATTTAAATTATTTTTTTCGGAATTTATTTCAATAGGATCGCGCAAAAAATGGTATAAGCATTTCGAACGTTAAAGGTAATTACAACGTTTGCATGTAGATTCCTCTCGTAAAATTGGACAAAATGATAAGGATTAAGGGGTCTAGCACATTTACTTTTTGAAATACAGGGTGTTGAAATTTTGAAAACTTGAATGTTTTAATTCGATAACTTTAAAATGGATGGATAAATTGATTTGACATTTGGCAGGTTGTTTTTAAATGTAAATGGGCATATTTTGATAGAAATAGTACTTTGTGCAACTAGTGTGGATATGATGGCCATATCGCACGAGGACGAAGTTTGAGCGCGACGCCGTAGGCGGAGTGCTCAATCGTTCAAGTGCGATATGGACAATCCACACGAGTCGAACAGCATATTTCTTCTACGACCCACTTAAGAAAAAATCTAGAAAATAAAAATTTCTATAAACTGTAATATAACTGTAATTTAACAATTCTATTTTATGTTTCCACTAATTTTTTTGTGGACGTACAGTTCTTGAATGTCCAATTTGTATAATGCTACGGTTTCCCTTTTTAAATATACGATGCTGTTATAAGTAGATGTTGCCAGTCGGAGTCCCTCATGAAGGGTACCCGTACCATTATCTATAATAACGAATATTCTGCTAAATATTTCAAACGTCTACCTATTGTCGTTATTAATATCAAGCAGAATAATTATTCCAAAATAAAATTAACAATAAAAAAAACTTCTTCACGGGGAATCGAACCCGGGTCTACCGCGTGAGAGTCTGGTTGCTTACTACTCGACCACCGAGGAATATGCAAATTGTTTATCTATAACGTCAGATGTATTACATAATTTTTGCTTAAAAGGAGCTAAAGTTCCTACCGTGTGTCCCGCGACACGTTCTACCTTTTTTCTGTTAAAATTTTAATTGTAAAGACAAGATCTTTGTTGCCGCACCCTGGCCCAGGTCTGAACGAGCTTTGTGTTTGTGTAGCTACCTTCTTTATCTCATTTCTTTACAAACCCCCATACTTGTGTTACTGTTTTAGCTTTCCCTGTGGTATTTATAATTTGTTGTAGCCAGTGGCGGATTTGCAGTCCTAGCCGCTCTAGGCCCCAGGCCATGTGCCGCCCTTTTCTCAGCACCGATCATTAGAGACTAGATACATAATTCATGAATTTACTTTATTGCCACTTTTATTTGATTCAGAAAATTGTTAACTAAAAGCTAGCTTATAAAGCTAGTTTATAATATTTTCCGAGGCCAGGGATGATTGGAAATTTGAATAAAACATTTAAAATGGTTTTAGGTTTCCTTTTTAATAAAATAAAGGTTTTACAATGTGTTACAAAACTCGTCGTCTGCACTTAAGCGCAGCAAAATTATTAATTAAATCTTCGCAATCCAATTTCCTTAAAAAATCAGCTTCTATGTTAAGCAAAGCAAGATCGTTTAGCCTCTGCTCCGTCATTGTAGTGCGTAAATAGTTTTTAACTCTGCGCAAACAAGAAAACGATCTTTCTCCTGTACAGTTACTGGCGGGTGTACACACACACATACGAAGACCAATATCCACGTTTGGATAAATGGTTTGAAGACCTTCGGTTCGTAACCATTTCAACAAACTGACTGCACTCTTTTGCTCCTCATTTTTTATGCTGCAGTGGGAACGAAAATGAAGACATTCTTCTGTAAAATTGTCTTCTAAGTCAGTAGAATAAATCATTTGCAATGCTTTGGCCTTATCTTCGACTTCTGAGATGCTTAGATTCTTCAGGTTGGTAATAAAGTGGAATTTATTGTAGAGTAATTTATAAGCATCCCGGCGTCTTTTCAGTTCTTCTGACAATGTATCAATTACTACCAAAAAAGTATGTATTCTAAAATTTTCACGGCCACTTTGTTGCATCTCTTCACCTGTATTAGTCTCGCCAGGAAGCAGCTTACGCTTTCGATTGCGTCGAAAATCTTTTTCATATTCCTGTACGAAGGACAGTTTATTCGCTTTTTTTTCGAATTCATCGAAATTCTCTCTTGTTTCGCCAACAAAATGTATTAAAGCCTCGTACAGTTCTATAACAATAGTAATGTCAATTTCCACACTCTGAAGTTTTTTACTTGTGGCGTTAATGCGATCTAGTAAACATCCCCAAAAAACAGCCATGAGAGCCGTTTCAAAACGTTCCAGTTTCAAACGAATACCTCTTGCGACACCGCTGAGTTGTTTTTGTAATAACAATAGGATAGGTATTCTTCCTAGATCACTAATATTAAACTAAACGTACGAACTATTTTTTAAGCACGATGTACGAAAGTATTTATACTTTAATACTCAAAAATAGTGATTTAGGAAGATTATAATCATACGTACGGTACGCGAGCCTCTAAAATATTTTGAGATACTTTGCATTTGAGTTATTTCTTGTTATCATCACTGAGTTTTTTTGGCACGATTGCCGCCCTTCGTATCTGGCCGCCCTAGGCCCGGGCCTACTGGGCCTTATGGCAAATCCGCCACTGGTTGTAGCATTTCAATTCCTCTATCTCCCATGTAGGTATTTTTACATTTCTGCTTTAATGCATCCAACTAAATATTACCTCATAGATCTCTACCTACTTGAAATTAATTATAAAGTAATTGTAAGAAAATTCCAATAAATCCATCCGAAACAAAACGAAATTGTTAACTACATACAGTACAGTTGTTTACCGTTTATGCACCGAATAATTTTCATGCTCTTTGCGCAATAAATAAACGACGACATATTATTATGGTAGCGGTTAAATGTACACCGAGAACAAAAGTGTTTTAACAAATTCTTCAATATCATCGAATGGTTCAGCGCTTACAAATATTAAAAACTTCGAAATAGAAGATAAGAGAATAAAAATTTTTCAAGTCCAAATTCTTGGATATTGTGAATTTCAGTTAGGTCTAGATAGATCTACAAATTGCGAAAAAGTTTAATCGGTCATACGATATACACAAGTACGACAAGGAAAATACGAAAAAAACTACTTGAAAGAGAGAGAAGAATAATTGTGGGCAGTTAGCGATGGGCGTATTTAGTTCCAGAGGATGGAAGAATGTTCATAGCCCCACTATTTCACACAAAATATCATTTGTACAAATTAATCTGCGCTTCTGGCAACAACGGTTAAAATGGGGGGGCTATGAACATTCTTCCCGCCTCTGGAACTAAATACGCCTATCGCTAACTGTCCACAATTATTCTTCTCTCTTTCTAGAAGTTTTTCTCATATTTTCTTTGTTGTACTTGTGTAAATGGTACGACTTGAATAGACTTTTCGCAAAATGTATGTCTCATCCATTATCCGTTTTCCATGTTACAAAGTGCCGATTTAAATTTGAAATTCAAATTCAAATTCGAAATTCAAATTCATTTATTAATACCAGGGACAATCTTACAGAATACATAGTTATACAGTGCGTCCATAAAGTAACGCATAAATTCATTATTAGCTAAATAAACAATAATATTAAAAATTCCCGAAACAGGTCAATTTTTGATTTTAATTTACTGTTTTTTTAAATTATAATGGTATTTACAGGGTGAACCATCTTCGTGTGATGACGTCATCGCCATTTTTTTTAAATGGAACACCCCAATTTTTTTCGATTTCCGGATTTCCCTTGATGAGCTGATTCCAAAAATGTATAACACTTTGTTTCAAATTGGTACAGGGTGGAAAAAAATACAAAAATTGTAATTACATAATTATGAAATTACTGTGATTTACTACCAAAAAGAAACAAAAGAAAATTTACAATAAATGTTCAAATTGTTCTCCATTGACTGCTAGACAATGACAGAAACGGACATTACATTCTTCTTTAACATTTTGTAGCATAGCGGGTGTTATGTTCTGCATTTCTTGCCTGATTCGGTCTTTTAGATCACGGATATTGTCAGGTCTGTTAGTATAAAATTTAGATTTTAAATAACCCCATAAAAAGAAGTCTAATGGGGTAAGATCAGGGGATCTAGCGGGCCATTCCACTGTTCCCCTTCTTCCTATCCACCGTTGTGGAAAGGTCCTGTTTAAAAACTCGCGCACAGTTACAGCGAAATGTGGCGGTGCACCATCCTGTTGAAACCAGATTCCACGGTCTAGATTGTTGGGTATTTGAATATCAGGAAAAAGCTGGATCAGATCAAATTTTCGTCAAAAAAATATGGACCAATAATTGTATTTCTCACAATACCAGCCCATACGTTGATTTTTTGTGGTCTTTGCGTATGGCATTCTTGTATCCAGTGTGGATTTTCATCAGACCAATAACGGGTGTTTTGCCTATTAACATGCCCGGTCAAATAAAACGTTGCCTCGTCCGAAAATAAAAGGTTGTTAGTGAAATTATTTTGGTTCATCGCAGAATTCAGTTCTTCGGTCAAAATCGTCTTCAGACAATTCATCGTACTTTATAAGGATGGTATTTTACCTTTTTAAAAATGTTTGCTACTGAAGACTTTCCAATACCTAAATCTCTGGATAATCCTCGCACTGTGCAGTGTGGATTTTCTATTGCCGACAAAATTATGTCTTCTTGAATATTTTCATTAATTTTTGTTCTACCGGGCTTTGGTGCATCCCTCACATGTCCTAATTCTCTGTATTTTTGCTCTATTCTGCTTACAGTAGATTGTGAAATGGGTTCACGATCTGGGTGCATCTCATGAAATAATCTGCATACCTCTTGTTGACTCCGCATCCTGTCGCCAATACCAATCATCATTAATATTTCAATCTTTTCACTTTCGGTTAACCGCATTTTGTTAAAGAAGTTGCAAAATTATGATATGATAAATTTCTTTGTAGATAGTTTTCACATAAACGTACCTTGTTTACAGAGTTAACAATAACAGAAATGTACTTTAACGTTGTTGACAGTTTTTACCGGCAAATGATAAAAAATGACAGAAAAAAATTTCAAACAATAAAAATTTTAGTCGAGGGGCTTGGATCACTAAGCTGTTAAAACAATGTTAAAAATTATACGGGGTGTTTAAAGTAGTAGTAAGTAAATACGTAATTTCATTTAATGTGTTTATTACGTTTATTCTTTTATTTCTTATTTTGTAGGTAATTTAATTTTTTTATTTTCCTTCAACCTGTACCAATTTGAAAGAAAGTGTTATACATTTTTGGAATCAACTCATCAAGGGAAATCCGGAAATCGAAAAAAAATTGGGGTGTTCCACTTAAAAAAAAATGGCGATGACGTCATCACACGAAGATGGTTCACCCTGTAAATAACATTATAATTTGAAAAAACAGTAAATTAAAATCAAAAATTGACCGGTTTCGGGAATTTTTAATATTATTGTTTATTTAGCTAATAATGAATTTATGCGTTACTTTATGGACGCACTGTACATATATTTACAAAATTGTTTGGTACATGTCAAGTACATAGTGTGAACAGACAAATAAAAATATTACAAACATAAAATACAGTACAATCAACAACAATACAAACATGATTTGTAGTGTTTGCTGATATTGGCATCATTTATGTCATCCAAGCAATATGGCTCTATAAATACTAGAATTTGCCTTATTTTCTTTTTGAATGTTAGTGTGTTTTTAATACTTTTGAATTCTATTGGTAACATGTTATAAAATTTAATACAATTATAAAAGCATCCCTTTTCCAGAAGAGCAGTTCTATGTACAGGTATAGCAAAATTATCACGAAATCTTGTTTTGTGTTTATTTTCTTTTATACATTTATCAAAAATACTGTTATTCTTAAAAACAAATAACATACATTCATAGGCATAAGCAGCAAACAACGTTAACAAATTCAAACGTTTAAAGTGTCCTTTACATGTTTCTCTGAATTTTAAATTACCCAACATTCGTACTGCTCTTTTTTGGATAACGAAGACTTCATTACTGTGTGAACCACCCCAAAATAAAAGTCCGTAAGACATCAAGGAATTGAATAAACCATAGTACGCACAAATTAAATACTATCTCTGATCAACCACATTTTTTATTTGTTTCAAGGCAAAGCATACCTTACTGAGTTTACTGCAGAGAGATGTTACATGCTCTATCCAATTTAGGTGTTGATCTAATATTACACCTAAGAATTTTGTTGAATTAGAATATTGTGAGTGTTGCAAATGGAGATATCTTCAGGATATTTCTGTTTATTACGACTATGCTTAAAGAGGATACAACTGGTTTTAGTTATGTTCAGTAGCAATGAGTTGTTACTAAACCATTTGGAAATATTTTCAATAACATTTGAGGTATCATCTTTGAGAATTTTGTAATCTGGTTTTGCTAGTAAAACGTTTGTGTCATCAGCATAATTTGTGAGAACAATCGTAGTATCTGTAATAATATTTGGCAAGTCATTTATATAAAGTATGAACAAAATAGGTCCTAGTACACTGCCCTATGGAACACCTAATTCAATATGTTTGGAATCTGAATAATAATCAGTTGACTCGTGTTTTGTACACACTTTTTGAGACCTATTCGAAACATATGGCTCAAACCAATCATGTGCCCTTCCACGTATTCCCATTTAGTACATTTTATTAAGAAGTATTTCATGGTTCACACAGTCAAAAGCCTTCGTCAGATCCAGAAAAACTCCATGAGCTATATTTCCCGAATCCAAGAAGTTCGTTATTTTCTCCACAACATTGAAAATGGCAGTTATAGTTGATTTTCGTTTCTGAAATCCATGTTGAGTATTTGTAATAATTTTATTTTTTTCTAAAAATGGTAAAAGTCTTCTACACATAGCAATCTCAAATACTTTTGAAAAGCATGACAAAAGACTAATTGGTCTATAGTTCTCCAATGACAAATGATCACCTTTTTTGAAAATTGGCCTTACTACTGCACTTTTCAACACTGCTGGGAAAATACCCTTCCTAAAGGAATCATTAATGATATGACACAATGGATGTATAATATAACCACAGATAGATTTTAGCATCATATTACTTATATTGTCATCGCCACTTGAATGTTTATTTTTAAACCATTTATAATTTCTATGTTCTTCTGGCGTTACATCTGATACAAAAACTGAATTTGAACAGTCGCTGACATTTCTTAAATCAGCAACACTGACCACCCCATTCAATAAATTGTTGGTTACTGAGACAAAAAAATCATTAAAGTGATTACTGATTGCACTTGGTGAAGTAATCAATTGGCCATTTATATTTATTTGATCCATAGATTAATTTTTTGATTTCCCTCTACCTAACTCAGTGTTTACAATATTCCAGACAGTTTTTGTTGTATTGTCTGATGCCCTGATTTTGAAGTGAAGGCTTTTCTAACTAGATCTTAATTTTTTGGAATAATTGATACTTTTTAACACTATTGTAGTCATCATGACATTTCGGAAAAGAAAATCTGTTTCAAGTGGAAAACTGCCAAAAACTGGGTAATTTCTTTCTAGGAGCATGGAGATCACAATCATTCAATGTTGGTATATTGAATGAACTTTTCCTTTATTTTAGTGTAAACGATTTTTAGTAGATAACTAAGCATCTACCTAAAGACTTATATCGACTCGAGTATAAAACTTCCGTTGGCAAACTGCTTTAAATTGCTATCCTATAATAATAAGTAAAAGAGAAAAGGTAACGAATCAAAGGCGTAGAAGATATTTTTGTATTTAAGCTGATGTTTTCAGAAGCTCTAGATTTAGTGCAGTGAAAATGATACACACATCTGTATCTGTAGAGTAGGAAGGGTGAGTGTAGGCTCACAGCACTTAGCCCACATGTGACCCATTTTACATCCTCCCGATGAGTTGTCCTCCTTGGTCATCGTCCATCCTGTCCTTCCCAGGAAAGTGGACAGGTCACAAGGACACATCTCCTTTATATCGGCAGGTGTAGGCCAAGACTCACCAAAGACACACTCTCTTATTGACGATAACTCCGGACACTCGCATAAGACATGCCTGACAGTTTCATTTTCCTGTTCACACATCCTGCATAGAGATGTGTCCACTAGCCCCATAGTATGGAGGTGTTTCTTTAGTTGACAGTGGCCAGTCATAAATCCTACTGTTAAACGTAGGATTTTCCTGGTCATCGCCAAATATTTCTCCGGCGCCAGCTTCCCAGGGTGATCCTGCCAAGACTGCATCCTTTGATTCATATTTTCATCATATTTCTGTTAAGTTTAACACCTCTTTGGAAAAGTTTTAGCCTGAAAATGATCCAACCAATAATATTTGCAACCAAAAACGATGGGACGAAGTGGGTGCTCAAAGTATATTCAGAAACAGTTTTAATAGTGTTACGAACTCACTGATTCTGAAGCTGGTCCTGTCGCAAACTATGAATGCGACCTTTCTAGAAAGGTTCTATCGCAGGTAATATCCAGACTGTTCTGGAAACGTACCAGGCCATACAACGGTTTATCGCGAATGTACTCGATTTATGAAGTATACGCAGAGGTGGTGAATTCAAGAAAGTTCCAGAGATTCGAGGTACTATATATACGCGGATTTTCGAGTGAGTGGCGGAGTTGTTCAGTATACAGTGAATCGGTAAACAGTTTCAGTATACAGTGAGTGAACAGAAAGTGAATATAAATAGTGTTGAAGATAAATTAGGATAATTAATATACCGAGTGTAGATAAATTAATAGACATTAAGTAGTGTGTATATAAATTAAGTTTATTATAGTATGTAAGTGTTTCTTTAATAAATCAGTAGTAATTAGCCATAGTGAGTGTATAATTTTATCCCACGGTAAAAACTGTTTAAATAAATAAGAAAAACATTACAATAGTAATTACGTAATTAGTGGGATATGGACATTATTAACGCACGCATGTGAAGTTTGCACGACGAGGCCGTAGGCCGAGTCATGTAATTACATAAGTGCGTCAATAATTCCTATCACACGTATTACGTACAAAATTTTATCTACAACTGTTAATTAGTATTATTAACAGTACCTATATTATAAAATTTAAGAAAAATTTCAAAACAACGTATTTTTAATAATATTGACCATAGCAACAAACAAAAACAAGGCTATGGAAATAAAAAAATTAGATATCTCATCACATTGTCAAAGTTGAATGAACAAAAATCTATAAAAATGAGCTCAAGCGAAGACAATCTCCTTTCGGAAATTGAAAATGCAGCTTCCAGTGTTTTAAATATTTAATTCTGGTATTAATAATTGTCTAGATTCTTATTATCACACTAGTGCGGTAATGTAATCAAAAACGCACTAGTGCGGTAATATACGTCATTGTCACACTTAAAATAGTCGCACCCGTGACATGTCAGTTGTAGATTAATAATATTAATATATTTATGTTTCGTTGTTTTTGTGATACGCCAATGATAATTAAACTACAATCGTATACGGCGTCTCCGACTACCAGCACTGAAAACCGCGTGCCACGTTGCTAAGCTCCAGGGAGTGACTTCCACATAAGTGATGCTGACCGACGACTATGACGCCGAAGAGGCTGTGGTAGGCAGAAATTGTTAATCAACGATACGATGATGGATCTCTCCACCGACGGCGAAATTCACCAGGTGTGTTAATTATTTAGATTGGCTTATAAATCGAAATAAGTATTAAAAATTCTATCGAATAAAGGTAAAAATTTTTATTTAAAATTAATTGCTTGAACCTCTTATTTTACAAATTATTTTTATGAGCTTCATCGTAATATCCATCAATGGTTCTTGTTATTAAAACTTCAATGAACAAGTTTTCACTGAAATATCTAACCGACGACACTAACGAAAAGGCGAAGGTGTAATTATTGCTATTGAAGTCGATTTGCATATTGCATTAACATAAATAATATGCAAATGACAAAAATATATAATACAGCATACAGCATAGCACGTTGTATATAACTACATAACACTAAGGCTAAGTCACAGGCGTATAGACCGGACAAGCGCAGCTGCCATGTTGAAAGAATACTAATAATACCGAATAATTTTGAGAATATTTACCATCCATCCAGTATTGTACACAAAAAGTAATGATGGCTCTTATATTTACTCTGAAATTACAAGGTGTGTACAGTAGTGTAGTCAATCAATGTGACTCAAAATTACGTAGGAAGTTTACGGTAGCTGGAATCTTAGCCATTTATAATATACCCTTGGGCGATTTCAGCCCGCTTTGGCACCCCCACTTTGTCCTGTCAATTCAGGAGCGGGTAAACATACAACACGGCTCTTTCAACAGCGCATGACTCAAGACTTTGCCAAATTTAGTAGTAACATAACAATATTGAAATAAATATGTAAATATCAGAAATATAAAAATAAAAAAAACAAGAAAGTCCAGGCCCAAACCCGGTTGATCAAAGTGTAACTATGTAAAGAAATATCAGAAAATAAGAAATAAAAAACTGAAAAAAACTAAAAACCCAGTACCTAACCGGGCCCAACTAGCAAAATGGAATTCTAAGAGGACTGAATTGTTGTATAACAGTCTAATATCGTTGTTTTAAGAACTTTTTATTTATATTAAGCCTTTTGTTGCGATAATTTTGTTTTTTAAAGAAAATTGTTGTATTAAATGATTCTATAGTGACTTTTACAATATATGCTATAACGCATTATACGATCATTTCTTTTAAAATGATATAATACCTTATAAGCCAGTTTATTTAATATCCAAAATATCATTTTATGAGACTTTTTCACCTATTGTATAAGAGTTCTATAATATACTATATAACTAACAGCTACAACATTATAAAATAGTTACTTAAGCTTGTCTTATTGAAGCTGTATAATGTTGTATAATAAATATTGTATAGCATTCAATTGCGTTGCATTATAAAACACTTTTTAGTTGTATAGTGCCTAAATATTCTTCGTTATAAATCAGTTATCGTATACCGTTCCATTTGACAATAAAATATTGCTTAAGGCATTTCTTTGGGATAAAATTGTTGCTTCATAAATCGCCTTGTTTAAATATGGTTTAAATAAGCAATTCTTGTACTGCTTTCGCCGCCATTATGAGCAATTAAGTTGGAAACATGAAACTATTTTGAAAAATGTGACTTTATCCTTATTTAGAGAATTATATTGTGAAAGAATATTCATATGGAGTGATAAACTATGAAAGTCATAAAAAAAGTATTTTAGGATATTCTATTTTATTATTTTTTCAAGTATCTACTTGAAACTTAACCAGAATGGAAGCGCTTCATTTTCTTGCCAAATATATACCTATAATCTATCAGGGAAATTTGCGGCGCATCAAAATTTGTGCTATTAAACCATCCAAATGAAGTTATAATTTTTACTATCGATGTCCGCCCAAGCGGCCCAAGTCGTTTTGATAAGTCTCCATTTCTACAAATGAAATGTATGGTGCACGTTCAAGTTGAAATATAATTTGGTTCAGATATTCTTCACTAAAAAATGAAATGCTCTTATAAACTGCTAGATGACAAAATGTTTCCATTGTGTTCGAAATAACAGCATTATAAAAAAATATATTGCACTATACACCTTCATAGTGCCGCTTCAATCCCATTTTATAGATGTGACTACATGACACACTATTAAATCATTTTATAGTAGCTGTATAAATGATTATAAAACAGACATATGAGAGTTGTATAAACTTTTAATAGAAATGTTATACAACCAAACAGTTGTATAAAAATGGGCCCTTTTCAGTTGTATAAGGATCATATAATTGTTTTGGAGACCGTTATAAGAATTTAAGTATCCTATAAGACATATCTTATAGCTGTTTATACAAACCTTTTAGAATTTAAATTGCTACTTGGGGGGTTTCGAACCTACGACCTCTGAGTTGTAAGCTCAATATCCTACCAACTGCGCTAATCAGCTAACTAACATTCAGTCACATCGAATAGAAGGTTAAAGGCTACTTGGACGCATGCGCACCTCAACTACTAAATTTGACGTGGTGGGTGGAGCCGTGTTGTATATTTACCCGCTCCTGTCAATTCTACCAAATTTTGTTCGTTTTCGTTATGGTTTGAGGTTATGATAAACTAAAAGAAACAAGTAGAAATCGGAACCGAGTCCTCAACTCAACACTAATTTCATCGAAGCGCTCTTATCGTGCGGGTTCAAAGGTTACTAACCATATGTATCAAATCAGAAGACACAGAGGTTACCAAAATGTGAGATTACAAATATAACCGGAGAAAATAATGATGATTGATGTTTCCTGCTCACTGGTTGACGAATTTCCACTTTTTAATTCATTCTCAATATAATCTATCAGATTAACTACCATTTTTTTGCTTGAGGATACAAAATACCGGAAAATTGCTTCTTATTATTCATATTGTCACTTTGAAATGTCAAAGTGACATAACTGACATTTAAATAAAAACTTCGCTGGTGAAAGACTTTTTAGAAACGCTGAAAACTAAATACATATCCTTTGTCCACGACCACCTAATAATAAGTCAATATTTTACCTCCTAACTAAAGGTATATGGTACCCATATATCAACTGTCGTGAATTATGGTTCATAATACACCGTAGTGTATTATGTTTCATAATTCACGACTAGAGATGGGGCAACAATATGGAATAAACTATTGAATCTGTGTATTTTGTTCAGGAAATTTGTTTCTGACATATATCGTATCTATAAAATATTGTAATTTTTAGTATTGATACTTTTAATAACGATATTTTCTAATATTAAGTATTTTAAAACAATATATTTATAACGGTACGTTGTATTGATACTTTCTACAGTATCGCCCATCTCTATATATGTCAAATTATTTGAAGTAGCTGCCACAACATTTTGAGGTTAGTAATATGCCAAATCGCTACTGACTTTTATTTATTAATAAATAAAGTGTCGTGGACAAAGTATAGTATTCTACTCGCAATTTATGGCCATAATTCACTTGGGTGACTTGCGCCCCTCGCCTGCGGCTCGTGACGCAAACGTCATCCATCGTGAATTATGGCTATCATAAATTGCTCGTTTAATAATATACTATTTTTCTCCTGTTCAAATTGCATAAGTCTGTCTTATTCATCCTACGGATTTTATTTGGAAGTTATGATTAAACGCAATAAAAGAAAACAACAACGGTGAGTATGTCTTTGTTGAATCGTATGACTCGCATGATAAGACTGCATTTGACTATAGTAATTGATCACAATAATTGAGTAACCTATCATTTGTTTGGATTTAATCCAAAGTGCCTGGTCTATAGCAAGACGCCTACGTGAATTGTCCCCCAATGAAAGTATAGCTATTTTAGTAACAAGTGACATACTTAAACCTGATAAACTTTAATTCAGAGACACCATAAGACGAGTTATAAAACTGGACACTAAAAAATGTTTATCTTCAAACGCCAACAAAGAAATTGTTACTTTTAAGACTGTTTCTTTGTCTACCATTATTTTTTTAAGAAAACCATCTTTTTTATGGTAAAAACCTTTGTTTATTTTTCTATTAATGGAACTGTTCAAACTGCTTGAGATACAGGAGACGAAATTGATTATTAAGATTAAATCTAAAGACCGAAGAGGACCAAGCTCATGAGTTCATGTAGTATGCTGAGTATATCAGTAATTAACATGTTTTTCTTGATAGGAACTGCTTACATAAATCAAAAAATAAAATAAAATTGTTTGTCTTTTCTCAGCGATATCAAAGTACTTGTTAATGTTATAAATAATCAACAGTACTTTGTTTGAAAAGTGATTATACTGTAGAGACGAATTTTGGAAGATTTCTTAAATCAATATAAGATTACAAGTTTTTCATAGACGTCCAAGTTTTTATAAAAAGTATATAAGATTAATTTTCTCAATTTATTTTCTGTCGTATATCCCAAATATCTTGTTGTTTTTGGAAAATATTTTTCAAAATCGTTATAATAGTACTAAATCTAGAATTTTGGATTGCGGCTGGAGATGTGGATATATGTCGCTGATGTCACGACTTTAACATTTTCTTTACTTGGGAGTATGTATTGATGAATGCAGTGTCATATACCTTGTACTGATAACAGAAGCGAAGCTAGGGAGGGGCAGAGGGAAATTTTTTTTCAAATCAAAAATTTTCTATGGGTCTCGGTGAGCCCCCAGACACTGTCGGTCCGAGAAGAGGCGTAGATTTTGTGTCATGACACCGGGCGCAGATGACCCTAGCTACACCACTGACTGATGAGGCGGAAATACGCCGAAACCGGTCAACTAGAGCTGTTGTCTCTTCTTCTAATGTCTTCTTCATATGATATTTCAAAATTATGTTTTCGCTTTAACTGATACCTACTTAATTTAAAATTTATCTGGGTACGCCACTGCCGGCCGAACGTCCACATCATCGTACGATATTTTGTAAAACGATTCCATCCTATTTTTAAATAAAGATAAATTTATTTGTTAAGAGATAAGAGAAACATCATAATAAATATAAACATTTCTGATATCGGGGGAACTTTCAACTTTAGTCGATTAAAATAATATTAAATATGAAGGAATTCGTTTAGAAGGAAAAAAAAGATCAAGTTTTATCAAAGCCAAAAGTCAGAAGTCTAAGACCCCGTTTACGTCTTATCTTACAGTTTCGTCTGTGTTTTTGATTGTTATATATGTACAGAGTTATCATTAAAATGTTCTTGTGTTATGTAATGTTGAAAAATATCATATTCTAGGCGCCAAAGGTGTAACAAATATAAAAAAATATTTATTTAACCATGTAGGTATTTTGCAAGACTATCATCATTATTATGACCAAAATATTTTTCACTTGAGTCCGCTTTACAGTTCGCTTACAGTGATCCTTATTAATTGATTTTGGGTACTACGTTATTGGTGGAATGGGTAAAGCAATGGTAATAATGTCCATATAATAGGTTTGTTCGACTAAGCTTGAGAATCAGTTCGGAATTTTACTGAGTTTGCGTAGATTGAAATTAACGACGACAATTTCAATCTACGCAAACTCAGTAAAATTCCGAACTGATTCCCAAGCTTGTTCGAACAAACCTAATGTAAATTCGATACATTTTAAGTTGAATTTCAAGTTATGAATACCCAGCATTGTTTTAGTTGAATTATATTGGTGACCTTTCTACTTATATTAACTTTAAGAGGAGGTCAATGCTGGAAATCATTACAACTAAATTTACCAAATTGTTTCGATTTCAAGAAGCATATAAATACTTAGTGTATAAAGCACCCCACGCTACTACCAAAATGACATTAATTTTCATATTCATAGCTTCGCTTAGTGAAATATACCACAAATATACAAAAAATCCAAATCCATGAGGACATAGGATAATTCTAGCTCCTGCTTACAAGTCTGGCGCTTTAACCAACTACGCCACGGCGCCAGCTAATGTATTCGCTCTAGTAGAACGTTTCAAGCAATAAAACCATAATATACCTCATGAATATAAAAAAAAATAAGTTCAGCATTTAATAACAACCTATATTTTATTACTATATTGTATTTGACTTCAGTTCGTGATGAGTGTGCAAAATTTTGAAAATCTGTTCGTTTAAAATGGGTCAAAATCGAGTCGGTTACAAACAAACATACATACAAGTGAAGCTAATACAAGCAAACAATACGCATTTCCAATCTATATTTATTTATTCTGTTAAAAAACCTTATGTATCTAATTGAAAAAAAACTGGGATTGTAATCAATATCTATAAACAAGGTGTAAAATAGCAACACTTTGTTTATTGACTTGTACTAGATTTAATCACTACTACTTCGATTATATATGACTACCGTAATTTGAATCCGATGAATTAATTCTGCACATAATAAATTTTTCGTGATTACAGTGTTTATAATTGAACTTAAAGGAAAAGTAATGTATATTTTTAAGTGGCTGGCAGCTAGGCGATAACATTGAAATTTATAAACTTTAAATCAACCATTTTAGTATGTACTTTACAATAACACATGAAATGCATTTTGTTACACTCTTATAAATAAAAGACAATTAAAGAAATCACAGAATACGGCAGTGATGAAAGTCTATCAGAGATCACAGAAATAAACAACGTTTGTTTATTTCTGTGACTCGGAGTACATTAAGTGTCATAACAATGTCATGGAACAACTAATCTACTCAACTACTTCTTGGTATTTTCAAGTAATATGTTTTTGGCGAAATAAATGGTTAAACAAGCCGATATCACAATAACACCTAAGTCCCGTTTCAGATGGACGCGTATGGTACGCGCGCGTACCATACGCGTCAGTTCAGATATCATACATCCGCTCTACGCGTCCATTTGAAAACCTACATTTAATTTATGATATCTGACCTCACGCGTATGGTACGCGCGCGTACCATACGCGTCCATCTGAAAATTGACTAAAATCCAAACAAGTTGAATGTCATATGTCAAACGAATCGCAAGCTTGCCACTACGTTAAATCCTACATGCTGTATAAAATACATTAGACACTTTTAGCTGGTCATAAGTTTTTACACGTATCCGTATCCGTATTGGAGTTACGTTGACGTAAAGAAATTGTCAAGAAAGACTTTTTAGCAGAAATCATATCGCTTCGTTTTGTTTCTAATTTTATAACCTCAAAGTTTTTTTATTTTACCTTTTTATATTTTTGTAAAACGTAAAATGGGGGCAATATTAAATAATCCATTGCTGCTAGACGAGGAAGATGATGTAATATAGCACAAATAGCACGGAATACTGACTTTGGTCGGGATAGGGATACGTTTAAGTATACGGAGTAGGGTACAGGTACAGGTAGGGTAACAATACGTTCAACGCATCGTATCGGCTGAGACGTAACGGATCTACACATGCGCAGTTCGTTACGTATACGGATACGTGAGAAATTTAAGAGAAGCTAAAAGTCTCTATTATTTGAGCAGAGCATGGAGTAGGAGTAGTAATAATACATTTTGATATTCTCGATGAAGAAATGCTTAAAATATTTAAATTAGAGCATGTGTTAAACTAGACACCATTTTTATTCCCTGACAATAAAAAAGACATTGTTGAAATTCTCCTAAATTATTTATTAACATTTTAGCATTGATTTATTTTGGTCACGCGACAATTTAGTCACAATTTACACAGAAAGGCATTTGAGGAAGAAGAATAAAAAAATATTTCAATTGCTTCAAGATTTTTTAAATTACAGAAGACATGGATTATCTCAGGATGTTATAAAACTACAATTTAGACAGGTCCGTATTGAAATAATTATGTGTACATAGAGTATTGAAATGCAATAATCCTTTAACATCCAAATGTTTATCGGATATTACAGAGTTGTACTCAAACTTGACGAAATATTTTACAATTTAATAGTTTAGTGGATGAGGAAACTATTTTATTTTATAGTACAAAATTTTATAGCACATAAATTTATATATTTATAAACAGAGAATGTCGTGTATAAAAATGAAATATTGAGTTAATAAATAATTCGGATTGCGCCAAAAACAGTTTGTTCTACATCGACATGGTCGATTCGCTAGACTGGTCGCGAACCCCCGTAGCTCCTCTTCCTTTCTTGTTGTACACTTAGTGATTACAAATTAAGTCTCTGAAACACCTGCTCATTATTCTCCATTTCGACGAGAAATTTTCTCCTGTAATTGCCGATGTAACTTACAAGACACGAAATAAAATTAATAAGGATGTATGGTAAACAACCAGATACAATGTAACAATTTTGAAGGTACGACAGGGACCAAAACGTTGGAGCCACTTTAGTTTTTTGTGGATTAGTAAAAGTTGAAGTAATTTTTTATAAAATAAGGATTTTAAAATATAATGTATCTATTTTAATTCACTTTGCTTGTTTGGCTGACATCGAAACTTTAATTCCACTTCATCTAACTAATGAAATATGAGGCACTCCATCTTCATACTTGACGAAGGAGAAAAAATTAATTAAAAAAAGTGAACGTACGGCGTTTCCAGTAGCTTGAAGCCGCTCCCCAACCGAACAAGGCGTTTCCCGATCGATGCTCAGGGTGTGGTAGTTACAACCCTTACAATATAAACGACAACAACACCCTTCTGGACCCTGATGTATATTTGCGTAGAGTCGGTAATCGTGTTATTTCACAAAATATCTGTTTGCACGCACTTTTTACTTTTCCCTTATTTTAACCCAAATTGATAAGGTATCCAGAGAAAATTTATATGGGGGTGGAAAAAAAAACGAGCATTGCCTGTACGCATATTAATATTCATAATTATCAAATTAATACTAACAAATATATAAATTTTGAAAAATTAACAATTACTAAATTTATTATTTCTGTGTGTATATTAGATTTAATTAAATGTTTTTGTGATCCCAAAAATGTCTAAATATTTAATTCTATCAGTTTCCAGCACGCAGCAGGTGCTAAATGTTTTGGTAACACTGTTTTCCCTAAATTTAAGTTGCATATCCTGTGTTCTAAATGTCAGTTGTCAGTTTACTGTCAAATCGGATTATTCATATCAATTTTCGGGCTTACACTAATCTATTTCTATGGTTCTAGCCACAGAACTACTGCTTAGCTCTGTGGTTCGAACCAATTACCAAAAGGTGAGTACCTGTAATAATGTATTGTTTCGCAAAACCTATAAATTATTGAAAATGTAAGAGTCTATTGGAATTAATGGGTTGATTATTGATAGCTATTATACAATATTTCTCTGGCAACAACCTACTATCAGAAATAAAATTCTTTACAGTTGCTAACAGCTGAGTTTCAGATTGTTACAAGATTTATATCAAGAAAATAGTATTTTTCCCATCACTTATACAATTTTTTCTGACGATGACACGGATGTAAACAAATATAAACAGTACAAATATCATAACTGAGCTTTAATTGCACCAGCCTACATTATGAGGTAGATGTCATACAGGAGCGGCGATCACTTAGTTAATATGCAGAATTTGGAATCGTGTGTCTGATGTGGAGGTCAGTGACTGCGGTGGAAGGTCGCGGAAGGTCAGAGGCGGAGAGCGCTTCGGGAACGGCATCGGCACGCCCATACGCCATGGTGACGATGTCCACCAGGTCTACTTTTTCAAGTCGCGTGTGAGAAAAATTTCAATAATTTTGTTTACTCAATTAATTATATATGCGATTTTAAGGTATTAATTAAAATAAAAATTCCGGTGGTATAAAAGGTCGTCAAGGTAATTATTTACACTTATTAATATTCTCCGTTATACAGGATGTCCAATAACTCTCTTGGCAAACGTAACCTACATTTTATCTTAAGGTAAATTATAGGTTAGATGGACAGTGTATAGGTCATGTCCACAAACTGACAAGTTGGCACTAATGACTCTGAGATCTTTTGATTTAACAAATAAAGTTTATTAAGAGCCACGTGTTGTGCAAAGAACGATTGTTCATCATATTTTATTCATCAGGGCGACTGTCATATGAAATCATTTATTTGACTCGCCCTGTACATACGTAGAAATATTATCTTCTACATTCAAAAGTCGAATTATTTTCCGCGTGGGAATCTTACATGTAAATTTGTGTACCTGTCACAATAAAATAAAAAAAAGTTGAGAAATATGTGCATACCGAGTGTTCAGAAAGACGTTAAAAGATAAAACATAACATATGCTTACCATTACTCTCTTGTTCGCTAACTGGGGTAGTTTAATTTTAAGATGTTGATAAAAAAAACAACGCGTTGGTTTCTATTCTAACACACATATGTTCTGCATTCTAACGTATTCGATAATACTCTTGAGCATAATGTACATTAGCGCCATTAGCGGAGTGTTGACCTGAGGAGGGATGCCAAATATTAGCAAAAATACCAGCTTTGGAATAGCAGATAATTGATGATTTATAGCTAATTCAAATGATTTTTAAATTGCAGAAACCAGGTTGTAACAGTAAAAATGATATTTTATGTAAAATGTAATATTCTTCAGGTCAAACAGTGAGGTTACCTTCGTCTAGAACTTTGATTTAATAGACTCCGTTTCACGTAAGAAGAACCCACGTGAAGTTGCAGTCGTATGCGCGAACTTGTTGTCAAAGCCAGCGCCATATTGTAAAATTTACAACAGACTCCAAATCAGTAGCGTAGGTGAAAAATGTATTCATCATAATTAAGGGATTTCTTTGAAGATTTCCGAGATATTTTCACTTAATAGACTAGATTTTCTGTTTTTTTCAAAATATGTATTTGTGAATAACATTTTTTATAATGATTCAAGAGCGTTAAGCAAAAAAATCATTATACTTGGAACTATGAGGAATAATAAATTTTTATTACTAATCTATGTATTTTGTTTTCTTCCATCGGAAACTTTTCATTTGAATAAGAGAAAAAGGTCGGAATACGGGATTTAAAAACCATAAAATACAACCACTATAAAAAGTATATACCTATGTATCCATAAAAAATACAAAACTAATAAGAAGATTCTATAATGAGACAGTATCACTTTTTTAATTATAAAACCAAGTTAGACTGGTTCTCTTGAAATGAGCACTTTGCTGAAAAACCAGAAATGATATATGTAGTTACTTGAAAGCAGAGGTGGACTAGCTATTTGTATTAACTTTTTATTAAAAATATTGTACAGATAAAGCAATTTCTGAATCGTTTTCTAATAAAAAGCGACAACTGTAGAATTTTCCACATCAGTGGACCAATAACCAGCTTATCTTCCTTGCTGCTCTTTGCTCCATTAGATTACCCGCGAGTAAAACACTATACTTAGGTTAGGTTAGGTTTGTGGGTCTATGGTGGTGCTATGGTCTAACATTTGTTTGGAGGCATACTTCGAAGGATGTATAAAAGCCTTTGAATGAACCAATCCTGGTAAATTATGCCAGAAGTCTAAAGCTCTTCTTGCTGTCCAGGTATTTAGTGTTTGTTTGGCAAAACTTATTGCGATGCCAATTGTAGGTTCTGTTCCGATAGAAACACGTGCGGCACCCTCCCTTGCAAGAAAGTCTGCCTTCTCGTTTCCTTCCATGCCAGAATCGCCAGGGATCCAGACCAGCAATACTTTATTGAGTTCTCCTATTGAGGAGAGTCTTTTTTGGCAGTCTAAAACCAATTTCGACGTTACACGGCGAGAGCTAAGTGCTTTTAAAGCCGCTTGGCTGTCCGAGAAAATTTTTATTGTTCTATGTATGAGATTGGCTTGCTCCACTCTCTCCACACATGAAACAATGGCGTAAATTTCCGCCTGAAATACGGTTGCATAGGATCCTAGAGAAATTGAAATTTCTGTCCTAGGTCTGCGCCCGTATATAGACCTGCACCAGAGCCTGAGGGTGTTTTTGAGCCGTCTGTGTACCAACAGCTGTCTGCTCTTAATAGTTCATCCTTACGGAGGACCCATTCATCTCTATTTGGAATTAGGACGGTGTAAGGCAGGTCTCGTAGTTTACTGTTGGAGGCATTATGTGTCAGAGGTCATTCCCAGAATACTGTGACTTTCACTGTCCGCTAGTATTCTGCTTCGTTCTGCATGATTTGTGCTTTTAGAAATATGTACAATTCTGTATGCTGTCCATCTAGCCTCTCTTTCCAAAAAAATATGGAGAGGAGGTAGGTCCAGAGGGATTTCCATGGCTGCTGACGGTGTGGAGCTGATAGCCAGACAAGCCTGTCTTTGTAAACCAGAGAGCTTTGCTTGGGCCGTTCGCTGTTAAGCTTTTGGCCACCAGGCAATAGCTCCATATGTGATCATTGGTCTAACGATCATCACATATATCCAATAGATTTGTTTGGGTCCCAAGCCACAAGATTTGGCCTTAGGGATAACTTTTTCCAAGTGAGCGTTCCAAGTAAGTTTCTTAACTATGATAATTCCCAAATATTTTACTTCCGCTGCAAATAGAATAACCTCACCATTGTAGGAAAGTAGTGGAGGATCCTCCAACTTCCTTTTTCTAGTGAAGGGAACTATTACAGTTTTACCAGGGTTAACAGACATCTTTTCCCTCTGACAGCAACTGTGGACATCGTCCAACGTCTTTTGGAGGATATTATATGCTACCCTTCCTGACTTGGTCCTTGTCAAGATGACAAGGTCGTCTGCATAAGCTTGCAATTCTACCCCTTCTCTATCGAGATCGCTAAGCAAGTTATCCATCAAGAGAGACCACAGTAGGGGAGATATAGTACTCCACCTTGCGGGCATACCCTGGAAACCTTAAAGCTGATGGTCTCGTCCTGAAGAGATGTAGTGGCTGTCCTATTTGTGAGCATGGCATATATCCAACCAGTAATGGTTGGTTTGATGCCCTTTTCAGTCAAAGCTGAACCAATGGAGGTCGGTAGTGCATTGTTAAATGCTCCTTCAATGTCAAGAAATATGGCCACCGCAATCTCCTTGTTGTTAAGGGATTGTGTGATTTTCTCAACAAGGTTGTGTAACGCTAAATCTGTTGATTTGCCAGTTTGATAAGCTTATTGGTGGATGCTCAGGGGGAATTAAATAAAACTGCCTGCCTGATGTAGCAATCCAGTGCTTTTTCAAGTCCTTTAAGAAGGAAAGATGTTAGGCTAATTGGTCTGACCGATTTAGGATGTGGGTCTGTGCGGCCCACTTTCGATATATATACCACCCTAGCCGCCAACCACCTGGGTGGTATGTAATTCTACGCCAGAATAGCTCTATACAGTTTAATGAGGATGGGTAAAAGTAATTCCAGTCCATTTTGCAGCAGAGCTGGAAATATGCCATCCTCACCGGGAGATTTGAAAGGTTAAAAAGATTTGATTGCCCATTCAACTGCCGGTGCTGTGATAACTTCCTTGGCAGCCTCCCAATCGATATTTTTTGGCCGCCTTGTGCCCTCAAAGTGCGGAAATCGATTGTTATCCAGAGTCAAACTTCCAGGAAAGTGATTTTTAATCAAAAGCTCTAACGTTTCTTTTCTAGAGGTCGTGAAAGTGCCATCAGATCGCTTCATCGACACAATCTCGGCAATAGACTCTTTAGAGAGAATCTTGTGAATTCTAGTACTACGAGGTATATCAGAAATACTCTCACAGAACTTTTTCCAAGACTCCCGGTTTGCCTTTCTAATTTCTATACTTTATCTAGTTATAAAATATTAAATATCATTAATCAAACAAGTTCATAATCGCTCAATATTTTTGAAAACAAATTTAATTTAAAATATGAATTTCTTTTATTCTGTTACAACATATAGACATTACAAGATACTTTGTGAACTTTATTCTATCTTTCTGTGGTGCAGTCTTACTATAAAGTAAATACTCGTATTTAGATAGATTTGATGGGAGATTTTAGATCCATACCTGTTTGAAATGTAGCCATAAGGAGGTGTGTCATTCAAGTAGTTGAAAGTAGCCGCCTTTGAATTCATATAGAGATTGTTGCCAATATAACTTATGAAACAGTTTTCAAAAATAAGGTGCATATGACCATATTTGAAAAAAAAGGACTTACCTATTAAAATGCCAATGAAATATTAGGTGGACGTTAAGTGGAATCAAGAAAACTACAAATATTTCGTAGTGCCTGAGAAGCATTTGTTGAAAAAATATATAAGGAAGTGCCTGTGAACTTCTACCAACAAACTATAAGGTAACTGACAAGAACAAATAAATAATCTGATGTAAATGCAGCTGAATATGAGTTTCCACAAGAAATATGTTTGGGAGTTTCCACATGAAAAATAAAACTGTCCAGTACAGTCTTCTGGTATGAAGTATTGACAAGGAATAGGTGAAATAGAAAAACACATAGCAATATATTAAGTATATTTTAAACGTAGGTATATATAAAATAAATAGGTATTTATAATAAAGATTAAAATTACAAAATATATCTCATCAATCTAAACTTTCGTAATCTCTATACGATTTTAAACTATTTGGAAAACCATAAAATCCATATACTGTAAAACCTGTAAATAACTTAATATTAAGAGTTTCGCTAAAACTAAATGTTGTAATATCAGTAAAAAAACATGAGTAAATACCTATTAGTAAAATCTCTAAGTCCATGCAAGAAACAGAATTCAAATACAATTAGCTGCCAAAGTAATTAATTTTACTGAATTTTACACATTACTTTGGAAACCCCCTGTATGTTCGCGTTAAATCTCAAACCAGTGTTAAATTTTATATAATGCAATACTAATATCTAATAAAAAAGTTCGAAGCAGAGACAAGATCTCATTACTTATGTATACAAACTTAAAAGCAAATTATTCATTCTTAAATTACTAGTTGAAACAATATTTACAGCACTAAGCAAACAAACACCAAAAAGCAAAGAAAAAAACAATTAGGTGCTGTTCTTTTTACTCCAACAGGCAATTCGCACAGGTGTGGATGGGCGAAATAGAAGTGACGGAATCAATTAACGATTATACTCAAAAGCGCTCTTATCTTTCGGGTTCAAAGATCATTAACCATATGTATCAAATCAGAAGACACAGAGGTTACCAAAATGTGAGATTACAAATATACCCGGAGAAAATAATGATAGTTGATGTTTCCTGCACACTGGTTGACGAATTTCCACTTTTTCATACATTCTCGAAATAATCTATCAGATTAAGTACCTTTTTTTACTTGAGGATGCAAAATACCGGAAAATTGCTTCTTATTATTCATATTGCCACTTTGAATTATCAAAGTGACATAAACTGACATTTAAATAAAAACTTCGCTGATGAAAGACCTTTTAGAATCGCTGAAAACATTTTTCTCACGTCAAAATTGCATGTCTGTCTTATTCATCTTATTTTTTGGAAGTTATGATTAAACGCAATAAAAGAAAACAAAAACGGTGAGTATGTAGTTGTTGAATCATATGACCCGCATGATAAGACTGCATTTGACTATATTCACAAATTTCTAAGATATTTTTTTCATGTCTGATCTTTTCTATCGTGTATAGGAGCATTCAGTTGCACACTTTTAATAGACTGAATGACTATTGTGTACACTATTGTTAGACTTGAAATTAAATGATATACAGATGATTCCAAAACCATGTGTGATAAAAGATATAGGATAGTCGGATAGTCAAGCATTGAGATCTTATGTAATTAGTTATAAAATGATACCAGGCTAGAGCGATGATCACCCAGTAAAGTGAGTATTTTTTTATTAAAAGCAGCACCTTAATGTATGAAAGGCCAAACAGTGAAAAAAAAGCAACAAGTAAAAGGGATTGGAGGTAAAAACTCTTCAACTATTGACATCTGTCAATATATAACTATTTATTTCAAAACACCATAAAAAATGAGCCAGATCTTCCTTAAGAATATCGTAGCAATGTCTTTGTTCGTTTTTTATCAGATCATAAACTTTACACTTTAGATTGTTGTTGAGTACTTTCTTTGCGACGCAACTGAATATCTTTGAAAATGTCGCTCATTTGTTGTCTGTGTTTTGTATTATCATCGATTTTATGTTCTAAGGATTTAACTATCCTCGTCGACTCTTTAGATGGATCTATCATTTTCAAGCTTCTAAATACGTTTTTCATTCGGTTTTGGTGTTCAACATAACCGTCGTCTACAGTTTCCACGACTTGTTTTATTTCTTCGCTATCCGAGTCGTCAAAAGTAGGGTTAGGACTGGGTAACGGTATTTTATCCAAACTATCTTCATTACTAGAAACGTTCTTACTTAAAGAATCTCGGTTGACTAATCGAGCGTTGATGTATAAACCTAATTTTTCTCTAGCATCTTCTCTACTAATACTTTCTTCTATAACGTTCTCGTTTTTTTCTGGAGGAGGTATGTTTTTAGGAGGCAACGGTGCGCGATATTTTAAAATCGGTATATACGACGGTATGTTTACATAAGAAAGTTTACTACTTAACTGTTCTTTAAAGTTCTTTGCTTTATCTGACCCAAGTTTGAGATTGTCGTCGCCAGGTAGATACTCGCTTTTTGCTTTTTCACTTCGTTTGCTCCAAGATTTCAGAGTTACCTTTTTTATATCGGTCGAAGTAACTCTAGGTACTGGGGATTCAGGTGGGATAGTTCGATTTGTAGTTCCTGGGGATTCAGGTGGGATACTCCGATTTGTAGTTCCTGGGGATTCAGGTGGGATACTCCGAATTGTAATTACTGGGGATTCAGGTGGGATAGTTCGATTTGTAGGTACTGGTGATTTAGGTGGGATAGTTCGGTTTGAAGCCACTGGAGATTTTTTTGGTACTTCTATAGATACAGGTAGAGGTGGTGGTGGTGGAGCTATAAAAACTTCTTCTTCAACTTTATCAATAGCCGAAGGAGATGGTGGCGGCGTATTTATTGGAGAAGAATGAGGTGGACTATCTTCGATAACTGATTTATAAGATACGGGTGTATCTGGCGGAGCTGGAGAATCGATAGAACCAGCTCTTTTAGTTTTCTTTTTAACTTCAGAAGAAGCTTCTTCTTTTTGAAATTCCAGAGACTCCAACTGTTTGTTTTGACCGTTTATAAATGGTAGAGTCGTAGGGCGTACGACTGGTGATATTGGTGAGGAAGGAATAGCTGGGGTAGAAACGTTATTACAATGAACATCAGCAACGACACTTTCTTCGCGAGACAAAGACGAAGACAAGTACAATTTACGAGTAGGTTCTGAATAATTATTTTCTTCTTCGTTTAGCATTTCGTCTAATTTTTCCAATTCCTGTTGTATTTCGTTGGCTTCGGTTTTGTCTTGGTAGTAGTGAGGAGGAAGTGGTGCTTTCATCTTTTTGGGCGATTTTAAAGTGTCATCGACAAATGCTACGTTGTCATAATAATTGGATTTTCCGTTTTGGTAGACGTTGGTGTTGATCTGTGGTTCTTTTGAGTTTTGCTCGTCGAGTGGTTTTAGAGAAAAATAATAAATAGGAATGCCTAAAGGAAGAATGTTGTCATGCGTTTATTTACAGAGTTCAGCTGCATTATGTCATGCAAATGAACTAGCAAGAGTTTAAAAATGGCAAAGCTTTTTCTTCGATATACATTTTTTATACCGAATCGTTAGATTTGCCAATTTCTAGATCTTTCTGAATATGTCATTGAAGTTACTTTCAACCCAAAGTATACCAATGGAAATTCTTATAATACAAACCAAACCAAACGAATATACCTAATTTATTGATTTTTTTTGTTATTTAAATACCTAATAATATCCGCTATTTTTAAAATAGCTTCAATGACGGATGAAATTCGTTATTTGCATTCAAACATTAAAAATGTCCTTACCTATTATCATCCATACGCCAAAACGTATCCACGTCATATAATCCAACATCAACATTAAATAAATATTGGCTAAAATACTGAGAGCAGGTATAAGTGGCACTAGAGGAACCTAGAAGAAAACGATATATATATATTGTCAATTGTTGAAAATTGATTGTAGGTCAACAGCAATGACCGACAAAACATCACCGGGTCGCTATCTACGATAGATATTTATGATTCCAACCGACAGCATTCAACAATTATACTCTGTACGGCTCTGTACTCTGACAACAACTATTCTTTTATTTCTAACGAAATACTATCCATTTGAAAGTCATTGAAGACGTCCATGAAAAATATAAGAATATAACAACTCAGATGTTTCAGTTATTGTGAAAAATTTCAGGTCTCCAGGCAAAGAATACACCAGCATAACAAGAAGCGAAGCTTCCGATCATTTTTTTATATGCGCATGTCTGAAAAGAGCCATTTTTATAATAAGATACTTGTCATACTTCATTTTGTCAACCAATTATATCGCCGATATTTGAAAATTTGATCATTTTCTCTGTGTATTTAATAAGATATCTGTCAACGTCGGTCTCTCAAGGTCATACATTTTTGTTACCAAAACATCAAAGAGTTTGCGTCGGGCTTCGCTTCTTGTTAATCTGGTCTATTCTTTGCTTCAGGTATAGAAAGCGATAACAATTATTTTTGTACGTTTGTAGGTACCAGTCGTGTATAATATCGAAGAATTCCAGTCCCCCGGTATAAAAATTAGAATTACACAGTCATGTGCCATAACAATTTAGTTTTTGTTGTAACCACAGATATAATCACTAGATCTATGGTTTGGGCCACCGAACTAATTTCTTGCTATCTAAAACAGTTGTTCCGTGATTTAGATCACCGAACTACAGTCTAATTCTATGATTTAGATCATCGAATTCAACACTAATTCTATGACTTGGACAGTAGAAATGTACTTGACGATCGCTGTAGAAAAATGAGTTCATAAAATTTGGTAGGAGTAAAGAGACATTGCGATCATAAAGTGATATCAGTACTTTACTTACTTTAAAGCTTAAATCTCGTTTAGATGAAGGTTGAGTGCCAACTGATATTATTAAAATGGCCGCTAAAAGAATAACACACGAAACCAATACTAAGGCCCATGTTTGACCTTCAGTTATAGGATCCTTCATGTATATTGCACATAGTCCCACGGCAATACAAGTAATACCTGAAAATTGATAATAATTCAGCTTGAATTATAATTAGTTCTCGTATAAACTCACAGTAAACCGCGATATTAAACGACACAATATTTTGTGACGCTTTTGTCGGTTCAGAATGTCGTCCACAATTGAAAATTTGCGCAACTATACTTGAACTTGCTTTTTCTTCGACGAGGTTGGTGTCGTCATCATTTGATTCTCCGAAGTTGGTATCCGTGTATCTGAAAAGCGAAATATCATAATTGCCATACTTTATAACTAGATTCTAGTATAGATCATAAGATATCCTACCTTGGGTATACTATTCCATTAAAAGACGTCAATGGTGGGAAATGAGAAGGGTTTACTTTAGACAATAACACAATTTTTTTTGTTTTTAAAAATAAAGTACAAAATTCGCCAAAATAAACATGACGTCGATACTGGTGGGCGCGGTTTTGCGAGAGAGATAAAACTATGTCACAATATCACGGAATACTATAACAATCGGATGCGTCTCTTTCCGTCGGCTCTTTTGATCTATGTCAGACAGACATTTAAATGACACTTCAATTTGTGATCCTAAAATTAGAGCTGGCAACAGCTTCCATATACAGTTTCCTAACGACATGTTCGTTCCAACCTACGATAAATCACCGTTCTGGAACCGTTTTATACGCAGGCGCAAACTTTGCATCGACCCAGAACTGATAAAGGCTGGAACGGTTTTAGGCGTACTTTATTATCGTTTAGCGACCGTTTTGTTTACGTAATAGTATCGGACAACAGACGAAACAAAAGTACTGATAGATTTGTATAGCAATTATTCAAGAGAAGTGGGTACGTTCATAATTAAAAATAAAAAGATATTTCAATTTTTGGTTGGTGTAAAAGAAACTCCCTTATCCTCACTGGATTCTTCCAATAAATAATCGCTATCTCCTTCGTCATCCCTAGGTATTTCCCGAGTCACAAATATTTAATTTAAGCTCATATTAATTTTTTAGGACGGTTATTACTCTTTTTCTAACGGTTTACCCGTTCAATAATTTGGTTTATACTCAATTTTTGATTTCCGATCACAATAGTTGATTTGCGAATAAATACGCCATTCACTTCAATCTATAAAACAACAGTCTTTGAAAACAACTGACAAATATTCACTAACAGCACATGTCAGTCCTCACAGTTCCTTCTTTCGGTCGAGTATCGAAATTGCCGTTCCGTTGCGGCTCTAGAACGATCACAAAATGGTTGGAACGCAAATAGAACCGTGATATTACGGTCACGAATAGCTTGGAACGGCATTAACTTTATGCACTTGCGCAGTGCCATTCTAGAATGGTTCTTTGCGAGGTTGGAACGAACCTGACATGAACACAAACAACAGGTCTGTTCTCACAAGCATCACAGACAGTCTTTGACAATCCGGATTCGGCGCAGAGACCCTAAAACGTTCTCCCGAGAACACTTTAGGGTCTTTGCGCCGAATCCGGATTGTCAAAGACTGTCTGTGATGCTTGTGAGAACAGACCTAACAATCTAGGCGTGATCTAGGCAACGTCGAAATGTGATCCTATTTCCGACAGACTGTCGCTGCCGTACTTATTGTTCTATGGCAAGAGACCCTTCCGATTGTTATAGTATTCCGTGACAATGATTAGACAATCCATGATTGAGTCTTGTGTTCCGTCTATTACACAGTTGCCATTACCATAGAACTAGCAAGTTCTTTTACATTTTTTGGAAACTTGTTTCGTTAACTGTAACCTGGACTTGCTCATACTTTTATGTTTATTTATTTTTAAGTTAATTAGAAAGGGAGGGAAGGTTGTTTTTTATGTAGTTTTAGTTAATAACAACATGCCTATAAACTACAAAATTCACACACTTACGGCTCATTGTCGTCAGAATCTGAATTTACTCTTACTGCAGTATATTGCGTTGTACTGTCCACGGAATATCTAATTAAAAATACATTTAATTTAAGCGACGATACTTGGAAGAAAAAAAACACAACACAGCAAATTTCAATTAAAACGAAAACGTAATACTACCTTAAAAGTAACACACTAGCAGCTACTACAGTGTACGCCATCAAAGTACCTATGGACATCATATTGACTAGCTGGCTTAATTCAAATAACGCACCCATTAAACCTAAATAAATTAAAATACTTTTTCAAAGTTGTTAATTTTTTATGAAACGGTTAATTACCAGTTAATACTCCCGCCAATATAGTACCAATTACGGGCGTGTGAAACCTGCTATTAACCGAACCAAGAACTTTAAATATCAAACCATCAGATGCCATCGCATAAATTATCCTAGGAAGAGGAAACATTGCACCGAATAAACTACAAAAAAACGATAAAATATTAACCATGTCGTAAAATTTGTATTTGTAAGGGCGGGTTTATACAGATTGCGAAAATTCTATTCGCGACATACGATTTACACAAGTACGACAAGGAAAATATTAGAAAAAATACTTTAAAGAGAGAGAGAGAAGAATAATTGTGCGCAGTCAGCGATGAGAGTGTGTTCAGTGCCCCCATTTTAACCTTTGTTGCCAAATGTACTTATCTGTAAAAGTTATTCCCAATTTTTTCCGGCAACAATGTTAAATACCAATAATTGTTAAATCGAAAGCAGTGTAGAGTGTCTAAATTTTTTCTTGACCTATATCATTTTATTCTCATTTGTGTTGATTTCACTTATTTTTCAAAAGTCCATATTATCACTAATCTCGATTTTCTCCCACTAAATAAGGCGTTATCCCGTATTAAAATTCAAATGCAAAATAAGTTATTCATTCCTTAGAAAGTACCAAACATTCTAAACTGGCAACGCTGCTTTCATATCAGATTGGTAGCTGGAGCTGAAAACACGCCCAGCGCTGACTGCGAACAATTATTCTTCTCTCTCTTTCAAGTAATTGTGTAAATCATATGGCTCGAATAGACTTTTCGCGATCTGTATATATAGCTGCCACTATAGGTGAGTTCGGAATGGATTTTTGGTGCGGTGATAGTGTAGTGTTCGTGTAGTGCAGAATTTCGTCACGTGCTGATGGTGTGATCAGTGTGTAACACCGAATACACCACCATTTTGTACCGAGTAGACGGTGTCCCACCATGTTTACACCATTCATACCCCAAAGTATTACCGAACGCAATAATAGTGTGCACTATATTTTCTCTGACCAATTAACGAACGCAACAGTGTCAATAGTGCCAAAAGTGTTGACACTTTTTACCATTCCGAACTCAGCTACAAGCCATAGAACATACAGTTAAATATAAGATGATGTTCCGTGATTCTGACTGTCAACAGTGTCATGAATGTCATGATTGTTTGCGGTATTTTGCTGATTATTTCACTCAATACAAAATACGCGCCTTCGATTGGTTTAAATATGAGGATTGATATCTGAAAACACCATGTTTTCGATTTTGTATTTCGGCACCTGATTGGATACATGCAATTTTCCTATCTGTGTGTTTCGGTTGTCCTCATTTAAAAACCAAGAGTAATTTGAATTTAAGTTGGCAATTCTGTAGCCCTCTGATTGGTCAGATTCAGCCCAGTTTCACACAACACTCCTCAGCATTGACAGCAGCTGATAATTTCCATTTTTGACAGTTTTGACAGATAAATATATAAATATTGGATGAAAAACTAAAAATATTCATGTTATCTTCAAAAGTTCTCAAGCAGTGGGTACATTATTGCTTTACATTTTTCTTAAAATAGTAGTGAAGTCGGTTTTCCGAATATTAAAGGAATACTGAAGTAGAGGAACAATATACAGTGCAGAAAATATTGGTGGAATACCTACCAGGACTTTTGAAAAATTGTGATTAGTTAATAAAAATGTCGTTCGAAGAACAAAAATAAGATCTGTGTTGGACAAAATTTCGTAAGCTTCGAAGCAACGTTCAGACTTTCTTGAAACAAATTAAATTTATCTGTGTCACCCTTTGAAGAGTCGAGTGTAGGTACTATTTATTTGTTACATACACATTTGGGAAGAAATCGTCAAAGTTTATTGGAAGAATATGCCATGGAGGATATAAAACAATATAGAAAAGAGTGGGTTTGGTAGAAGATACATTATTGGTTTTTGAAGACAAAAAGAAGGAAGAAAGTATCTCATAAGTATTTGAAAAATGGCTTATTGCCCTTAATCCGGCAACATAAAGATAATTGTTGGAACTGTTTAAGTTAATACTGCATACTGCTCTACAAAGTTATTAATTTTGTAGTATTGTTATTGCCAGAACATATTATCAACTGTCATATTATTTTCAATTTATATAAAATAAATACAATTAAAGTAACTAGACAATCTGTAATTCTCCACCATCAACATTGACCATAATTTGTTTGTAGTCAATGTGAATCTGAATCTTCTGATTTAGATTCAAAGGTATTTATTAACCATTTTGTGAAGCGTTTCGACAGCCCACCGGTATTGGTTGTAAAGAATGATAGAATTGATAAATAATAATTTTATATAGCTACTATATACTGCATATTAGAGGAGAAATCGATTTATAACTAATGTCTTTGCTATCGAGGCATATTTTATACATTTGGAACACGACTGTTAACTACGTTTTCGGAACACACCCTTTAGTAACTAATCTGGTAACTTTTAGTGGAGTAATCAAGGCTTTTCAAATTACTCCTCCTGGTTTTTAAATGAACATAGTTGTTTTATTCGATATTAAAAATTATTAAAGAAACGTCAAAATCATTGTATCAAGAAATAATCTTGACAAATACAACTCGTGTAATTAATGATTATCGAAAATTTCTTCTCTTTTTCGAAACAAATTTTTGTTTTAGGAAACCACACTCGCGCTTACGCGCTCGTGTTGTTTCCAAACAACAATTTGTTTCTCAAAATCGAATTAGAATAGAATTTTTTATTAAAAATTAATTAAACGTCAAACTGACAACTGGATTAAAAATGTCACGAACATTTGGTATTTCATCTAACGATTCAATTAATTTACCAATTGTACTTTTCACAACTGTTGTTTTAAATAAAAATGAATAATATTTGATTAAAACTAATAAAGCTTGTATTGAAAATTATTAAACGTTAGATTGACAATCAATTTTTTAATATCTACAAAGTAAAAAATTATCTTTTCGAATACTCCTCGGGTCTTGATAAATACTCAAAATTCTGTTGCTGTGGCCTTGAGCTATTATCAAGCAACACACTTTCAGCATTCTCTATGACAAAATTATCTCGGTATTATCAAGACCCTAGGGGTATTACTACTGAATATATTTAGACGCGTTTTTGAAAGCGTGAAATACCTTGAAAATAAACCGCAAATCCCTCCTATAGCAACAACCCATTTAGCCCAGTACCAACCGACATAATCGAAAGCATCCGGGATTGGTGCATCTGCATTCTAAAATGATAAACAATAATATCATTAGCATTTTTCTACTAACACTTTTAATAAAGATGGTTAACTAAGTATATAATGGTGGGATTGAATAGCGAATTTTTTGTGTCTGGAAATTCACTTACCTCAAGAAAGTAAGGTACCATCAGTGTAAGTACAGTGGATATTCCAAAATAAGCTAAAAATATAATCCCTAAAGATAGTATAATAGAAATAGGAATGGACTTTCTGGGATTTTTAACTTCCTCTCCTGTAGTAGCGATACAATCAAAACCAACAAAACCATAAAAGCAAGTAGCAGCACCTTTTATGGTACCGGCTAAGCCGAAAGGAAAGAAGCCCCCTGATCCGGTTATCGTGGTATTCGTCGTGTTATCAGGTTTAAACTGCCAATTTTTAACATCAGCTAAAAATAAATAGTTGGAAATTTCAAATATAAACAAAAAAAAAAGGTTTACCTTTAATTGAACCAGCTATAACAACAAATAGAACGATGCAGATATTTAATGAAGTAATTATATTGTTTACAAAGCTGCTTTCCTTTAATCCAAACGACAAGGCAACTGAAACAAATTAATAATAGTCACAGATGATTGTGGTAGACTAGAATTTGATTCAACTCACTTGCCAGGATAATAGAGATCCCAAATGCCAGAAAATCAAAATATTCTGACATAAAAGACAGATGAATAGGTGCGACATCTATAAACGTATTTTCTAACGTTTTATTAAGTAACGTGTCCAAATATAGACTGATACCTCTTGCTACACTGGCAGAACCTAAAAAGATCAAAAACTTTCCAGATAGAAATATAACTAACAGTTCTTACAATCCATTCTTTTTTTAAATTTAATTCTAACGCTCTTATTTATAAGAAATACTCATGGTTGATAGCACGACCTTGAGCATCAGTTTTGACATTTCAGATGGAAAAAATGTCAAAAAACCTAGCGCCCATGGCTCTTAAGAAATATGCATGTTTTTATAGGCAAAAATATATCTTTTTGTTGAGATTACACCCTCTAGTGTTCTGAACGACTCGGTACAAATAACTCTTGTTCTTCTAATTCTAACATTATCTTGTCTGTAAATGAAGTGGTACCAATATATATTTAGATTATAAATAGAGAGCATATTTACCACTAGACAGTTTGTTTGAATAGTAATTACACTTTTATTTGGGCTTTGTTTATTCTAGTTAATACTGATGTTGATAGCAGGGAAATATATCAGAGAAAAACGACATTGGATAATGAATGTATTAAAGATATAATTTTCGGTACTTTGATGTCAATAATGATTGAAAAGAATATACTGAAAAAAATCATTTGACACTTTCATACATTTATTAGTCCCCAATAGTCGTAGACAAAGGATAATAGTTAGGTTAGGTTTGAGGTGAGTGGGTCTATAGGGCAGGACAACCAGCTGAGAGTTGACAAAAACCATGAGCAAAAACAATGATTTGGTTAGATTTCAGGATAATATTCCACCAATTTATATTAGTGTATGGCTATTAACTGTCCATCAATTTTTTATTGAAGTTCAGTACAGTGTTTTCACTTTTATCAAATTGCTCTGTATACCTAATAAAAAAATTTTTTTTTATGAAAAATACTTGAAATAATTGATTTTTAACAATCATAATAAAACCCAAACCAATGGTTCAATAAAACTCAAAGTCCAAACCACAATAAATTTTATTATAGTCCCCAAAAAGGACACATATAAGCTACTAGTTTCGGTACATTATTACCATCATCAGGCTACAATAGAAAGAAATGGTACACTTAATAAACAAAGATCTTGTTTTATTGAACCATTGGTTTGGATTTCATAAAACCACATTTGAGATATGGATGAGCTCTTGGAATCATAATAAAATCTTTGCCATATGAGAGATAAGATATATAACCAATTGTATTGTTTAACTTTTTATAACAATAGCAATAAAATGTTTACCAAACATATTTGATATCTCCATATTTCATAACACCAAAATTAGATTTGGATTTTTTATTATTAATATCTCCAATCTATTTATTTTTTTCATTTATTTAACATCGATTTCTCATCTGTTTAGGCTACAGAGTATGACAAAGAAATGGACATTATCCCTCAACAGTTGAGAAATAACAGCACTGAAAGACAAAAGCTTATACTTTGGCAAGTTTATCTGAAACCATGAAAGGAATGCAGTCGAAAAAATTCGACATTGCCACTTTTAACTATGACAAAACTGAGGTTCTAACTATGTAGTTATAATAATTAGAAAAGGGTCTGTTTATTATTAACAATATTAAAAATATGATTGAACGTTAATTTTATAATGTGCTTGATTCCTTGGATTTATTCTATTAACATTATTTTTTCAATTTATGAATATTTAAAGATGAACACTTTTCCAAATTTGTTATGGGCATTTTGAAGCTCTGGCAGCGTTGTACGAAAACCATAATGACCACACCCTCCGAATTACATAATTGGTGATTTGTATGGACCAGCTGACTTCTTATTGGCTAGCGCGTGAGTGAGATCTTCCCTCTCACTTCGTCAATTGACTGATATTGATTTATCCAGTGGCGTTGGTATTGTCAGTTACATTTGTATTTTCAGTTTTACTTGGTAAAATAGAAAATAGGTACCGTACGCCATTTGTACGTTTGACAGATAGGCGCCATGTTTTTCCTCGCCTCTCACTGATGCCGTATAGCTTCAGATAAACTTGCCATATTTATCCACATGGGAAAATAGACAATGTTTCAAGAAACTACAAGGGGTAACAAAATTTGTTAATGAACAGCTGATAAACTAGCTAGATCAGGCTCATGAACATCCCTGGCTAAACCTGAACCATTAAATGGTCTGTGCAAGAAGCAGTTGCAAGAAAGGGTTGGATGTCTGAAAATGACAGACAGAGTGCAAGAAAACACTCTGGCACAATACACCAGGACAAAGACAGGAAAACAAATTTATAGAGTACTCAACTGCAGAAGCAAAAAGATACTTTTTCTAAAAAGTTCCATATTTAATGTAGAGATTACTGCAGTCAATAAAATTTTGATAAAAACTTAAATAACCAGTTTCACACCAAAACTCAACTAAACCACTACAACTGTATGCAACTCGGCATGAAACAGTTTGTTTAATTATCATAATAATATTAAGCAAAATGTTTTTGATTTTATGCTGGAAATTGAGTCACATAGAGATGATTCCATATAATATTAATGATTTGTAAACAAAATGTTGCTGCAACTTCATCATGTTAGCCAAAATATAATTTTTATCACACAATTAATAGAGATAACAATTATCTCCTATCTATTGTGTACTTTTCAATCTAACTAGTGAATGCAATATGATATGGAAGTATTAAATTATATTGTAACTTAATTGGTATGTTATCCAAAATTAAAATTGTATGCTTATCAGTTATTAATAATATTCCAAATAATATCTAACTATGAGTTACTGTATTTTTCAGCATTAATTTAACTAGAAAAAGATGATCTATGCTCAACAAGATATCTAGTTCTAATGTATTTCACAGTTTATATTTCAAATGTATTACCTATAACATATTCCAAGATAAGGTTCCATCCTATAACAAATGCAGCAAATTCTCCAACACAAACATAACTGTAAATATAAGCTGATCCTGCTCTGGGAACTCTAGCACCAAATTCTGCATAGCATAATCCTTAAAACAGAAAAAAAACTCCATTTAAATCACTTGTATGTATGTATGTGTGTTTTTTGGGGTGACATTCACTGAGACCTAAAAGATCTATTGTGCCCCCTTACTTCTACTCAGTTTCTGAGGAGAGTCTCAGAAACTAGTAGTTCCTTTAGTCCTATTTCCCGGAGGAATTTTAGGATGTGTGCAGGCTTCAACTTAGGCAAATGTTCCTCTTCTATCCAGTAATCTCCCAGGTGCTGTGCTCTAGGATTCTGAAGTGCTGTGCAGTTGGAAAGTATGTGGATGGAGGTTTCTTCTTCCATTCCACAAAATCTGCATTCTTCTTCCTCCACTATTTTGAGCTTTTTTAGGTGCCCATTCAGGGGACAATGTCCTGTTAGGATCCCTGTTAAAACTCTTAGCGCAGTTTTACTTAATATTTAAATCACTTAATATAATAGTTATTTTGTAGAAAATTTTATGACAAATCCGTTTGTATTCAGTTGATGACACATGACCTCTTTATATAATTTTTTTGAACTATACTATTTCAATTAAGACAAAGAACTAGAATGTAAACTAGTCATCCAGATTATTATGAAAGATGATTAATTAATTAAGTTATCAGATTAGAATGTTTGCACAATCTTACCTGCTAATATTGAAACAATTGCCGCTATAAAAAAAGACAGTACAACTGATGGACCAGCTGTATCTTTAGCTACTTTTCCAGCTAAAACATAGACACCTACACCCAAAGTGCTTCCTACACCTAATGCAGTTAAATCAAATGTGCCCAAAACTCTTGACAATCTAGTATTTTCTAAGGATACTGGATCTAGAATTTTTTTTCTTGTTAATATTGTCCAAATTTTAGACATTTTGAATGATAATAACGTAGATTTTTCACTATGTTGCTTTCTGTACTCACATCGTTATTTAACCTAAAACATACAATGAAAATATGTAGATAAAAATTATTTATTAACGAGATAACACCCAATGTAATTACTAGCTTGGAGAGGATAAATTGCTGTGAGTGGAATGAAAAAACTATGTAAATATACACACATTTTGTATTTAACTGATATTGTTTATTTACCTGATTCTAAAATAGCATTGTAAACTGTTTAAATATAAGAATGGAAATGTTTGGTAACTTGAATAGACAAAAATTATATCATAATCATTTTCATATATGAAATTTGACAGATTGGAAATCTGACACTCATGACATTTCTCTATGCTCATGACTGCATATCAACAATCAACAAACACCTGTTGATGATGTCATTATATTATCTATGAATGTCATAATTGAGTGGGTTATCTGTGGTCATAATAATAAGTAGACTATCCGAATTATTTACGAAATGAATAAATATAGAAAAAAAGTTGATGCCGTTTCATTAATCAGTGTATCATTTATCAATAATAATAATAATAATAATAATAAGAGGAGCGTTTCAGGCTAGATTTTGTAGATGAAAACGCAGTTCTGTGGTTTCTAGCCTAAACCATGGAGAAATAATATTAAATCATTATTTATTTCTCTATGGACAACACCTAACCCAACTTTCACTAAATTGTGACATATTTGGTACACGTCAAGAATTCTGTAAACACGTAATTTAATATTGTTTAGTTAAACAAAATTAAAATATAAGGATTAAATCTGGCATCGTTTAAGATGAGACGATCCCATGCTGGTAACTATTATGAACCTTTGCCACAAAATTCAAATGAAATCGAAGACGAAAATGATCGTGTTACTAATGAATTACAAGAAAAAATTGGAGTACTGAAGTCGCTGACTATAGATATAGGAAATGAAGTTAAATACCAAGATAAACTTCTTAGAGATATTGACGATGATATGGATAGGACTGGGGGATTTTTAGGAACGACCATGTCCAAAGTTTTAAAATTATCAAAAGGTTCACATAACTATTATATATTGTATTTATTTATATTCTCAATTATTGTGTTTTTTATATTATACCTTGTACTTAAATTTAGGTAGAATGTATTTCTGTACAAAAGACTACTAAATACTTTAATGGATACCTACATTAGGGAAAGAAACGAGGTTCTTGTATTATTGGTGTATTATATTATTACAGTGTTAGGTAAATGCAAATGTTCATAAGCTATTGAAAGATCTTTTTTTGGTCATTGTATACAACAGCTCCTTATGAATTTCAAAAAAAAATTGTACTCATTTATACAACAAGAAGCTGTTGCATACAATTACTGTTATTTGTGGGTGATTGTTTAAATAAAAGTTGATTATTGCTGTGACATGTTTTATTCATCATAGTACAATGCCCTCGTATATGACAAGTCACAAGTGTCAAGTGACCCCTCATGATTGCCAACTTACTATGCTTAAGCCTAGTTCATCTAACATCTTCCTTTTTTTTTTTTTTTTTTTTTTCTCTAACAGTAACTTATGCTAACTTACTAGAACACTAAGAACTACTACTAACATGTCTCAAGTTTTCACATAGTCTTTTAAATATCCTGGCTGCTTTACTACTCTACCTGAGCGAGTGATATTTGTATCTTTATTTATTACCACTGGTAGTGGCGGCTCTATATTTTCAAGTACCACATTTGGTCTCAGTTCTTCACTATCTTGTGCATTTATATTGTCTCGTGTAGGTTCAATTATTGTTTCGTCAGTAGAGCAACTAGGATAATCAAATACATCTTTTTTATCTTGAAACTTACTACTACCTGATTTGATCAAATCCTTTCTATTTCTTTCTATATTTTGACCCTCTTCTAGTAATACTTTATATGACCTAGGTTTATTATTTATCTCTATTATTTTCCCTTTAGGCATAAATCCTCCTTCACTGTTAGGATAATTTTTTACTACCACTACATCTTCCTTTTGTAACTGTCCCAACTCCCTTTTATTATGATCATAAAATTCTTTTTGTTTGTTTGCTCTTTTCTCTAATTTTATTCTAGTTTCTGAATAATCTCTATTATTTTGGTTAAAAATTGGCAAAACCCCTTGAATTTTCCTACCGTATAATAATTCAGCTGGTGAGCGAGTATTATCTATAACTGGTGTATTTCTCAATTCTAACAAAGCTAAATACCTATCTTTTTTATCTAAATCTGCCTTTTTCAATATATTTTTGACAGTTTGTACCGTTCTTTCAGCTAAACCATTAGATTGTTGATAATATGGACTACTTGTTTTATGACTAAAATTCCATGCTTTTGCAAACTGCTTAAATTTACTATTTACATAATTTGTACCTTGATCAGTAAATATAAGTGAAGGAATTCCATGCCTAGCAAAAATTGACTTTAAACTGGTAATCATATCATCTGCTGACAACGAACTAAGCTGTGCTATTTCTACAAACTTTGTAAAATAATCTATCACTAATAAATAATGATAACCTTTATAATAAAAAACATCACTACCCAAAATCTCCCATGGTTTACTAGGTTGATCCCGTAAAATCATTGGTTCTCTAGAATTAGCTTTCCTAAATCTAATACAAATGTCACATTTAGAAATTAAATTAGCAATATCATTACTCATGAAAGGCCAAAACAATATTTCTCTAGCTCTTGCTTTGCACTTTTCTACTCCTAAATGATTAAAATGAATTCTTTCTAACATTTCTTTTCTTAATGCAACTGGTACAACCACTGCTGTATTACGAAATACTAGTCCTTGTCCTACAAATAATTCTTCTTTATATTTTCTATAAGGTTTTAATATCTCAGGTATATCATCTGTCCACCCTTCAACAATGAATTTTTTTAATAATGATAGTTCAGGACATCGTTCAGTTTCTTTAATGAATGACTCTAATTTAATATTTGTCATGGGTAAACTAGATATTATCATACCTACATGAGCTTCAATGTCTTCTAACTGGTCAACAAAATAATCTGTTTGTTTGAAATTTCTAGACAATGCATCTGACAAGAACATTTCTTTGCCCACCTTATACTTTACTTGCAAATCATATTTTTGTATTTGAAGTCTCATTCTTTGTAACCTTAAGGGCCAATCTACTAATGGTTTTTTAAATAAATGTTCTAATGGTCGGTGATCAGTTTCTACTACAACTGTCTTTCCATATATATATTGGTGAAATCTAACGCATCCATGCACAATAGCTAGTAACTCCTTTTCTATCTGAGCATATTTTTGTTGAGTTACATTCAAAGCTTTAGATGCATAGCACACTGGTAATCCTTCTTGTAATAAACATGCACCTAAACCATTCTTACTTGCATCCACATTCAACACCACATTTTTCTCTATATTATAATATTGCAATACAGGTTTACTTGCTAGTGCCTCCTTTATTTTATTAAAACTAATTTCATGTCTCTGTTCCCAAGACCATTCTACATTTTTTCTCAATAACTCCCTCAAGTCACTACTCAACTCTGAACAATTTGGTATATATCTAGCGATGTATGTAACCATACCTAGAAAAGTTTGTAGTTCTTTCACATTATTTGGTTTTTCCATATCTAAAATTGACTGTATTTTTTGTGAATCTGGGGATATACCTTTTTCTGAAAAAATATTACCCAAATATTTTACTTCTTTAACTGCGAACTTACATTTTTCAAAGTTAAACTTTATATTATATTCCTTTGCTTTCTCTAATACTTTTTTCAGTCTACTATCATGCTCTTTTTGGTCTGATCCATATACTAACAAATCATCCATGTACACTTCACATCCTTCCACACTTTCAAATATCATTTTAAATGTTCTTTGGAAAACTTCTGGACTGGTTTTTAAACCATATGGTAATTTTTTAAAACAGTACCTTGCAAATGGCGTTGCAAAAGTACATAGTTTACTACTTTTTTCTGTTAACCTAATTTGATGAAATGCTGCCGCAGCATCCAATATACTAAAAACTTTAGCACCATTTAGCTTGGCTGCTATTTCTTCAAATGTCGGTAACTTAAAATATTCCCTTTTTATACTATCATTTAAGTGTTTAGGATCTAAACATACCCTAATACTTTCACTATTTACTTTCTTTACTATAACTAAAGCATTTACAAATTCAGTTGGTTCTGTAACTTTTTCAATAATCCCCAATTTTTCTAATCTATTCAACTCTACTTTTAAAGGTTGCATTAACATAAATGGTATTTTTCTACAAGGTATACACATACCTTGAGCTCCTTCTACTAACTTAATATCATAAACGACCCCTTTTATATCCGAAATCTTCTCCTCAAAGACTTCTTTATATAATTCTACTAATTTATTATACTGGTTTTGAACTTGTATAGTATTGACATTGACTTTGACCATATTCAGTTTAAATAAAGTAGGGTGTCCTAGGACTACTACTGTTGAAGGCTCAGCTTTTACTACTTGAAATACTAAAACCTCATTTTTATTTCTTATGTTACAATTTAATTTAACTTGTCCTAATCCTTGAATATTAGAACCATTATAATTTTTCAAGTCTACCTTACTTTTATCTAACTCAATATCTCCAATTATGTTTTTTAAAATAAAATCTGGTATTACATTACAATCACTACCTGTATCTAATTTTACCTTAACTGGTATGTCTTGTATTATAATTTCTTCCATAAACTTGTTTTGTACCGTTCCTACTAAGTTAACTGTTCCTATGAACATTTCTTGTTCCTCTTCTCTGGTATCTTCTTGCACTAAATTTACTTCTCTATTTCTACAAGCATCTGCAAAATGATTAAGCTTCTTGCATTTATTGCATGTTTTACCATATGCTGGACATTTTCTATAGGGATGTTTTCTGTTGCACTTTACACATTTATTTTTAAGTGTACTTTCTCCTGCTGTATGGTTTTTGTTATAACTTCTATATTTGGTTACATTAGGCTTTTTCTTGTCTCTATTTATTGTACATACCTCTGTACTTGGTGTGGACATTTTCAATAATTGTACACTTGCTAACTCATTAGCTTTACAAAGTTGTATACATTTATGCAAGTCTAGATTGTCTTCTTTTAACAACCTTTCTTTTAGCGAGTTTTCTTTTATACCTCTTATAATTTGATCCCTTATTAAGCTATCTCTCAAGTTTTCAAATCCACAATCAACACTTAGACTTCTTAAAGCAGTAATGAATTCATCCATGGTTTCATCTCCTCTTTTATCTCTTGCAAAGAACACATGTCTAATTACAGTCTCATTCTTTTTTGGCGTGAAGTAATTTTCGAATTTGTTTAGTATTATGTCTGCATCTCTATTTTCCTCCTCTGTTAAATCAAACGTTTCATATATTAAGTAAGCAGCTTCACCTATTGTGTGTAAGAGAAGTGCTACCTTTTTCTCATTATCCAATCTATCTAGTGCTCCGCTTGCGGTAACATATAGCATATATCTCTTTTTCCATCTTTTAAACTCTTCTGCTACGTTCCCATCTATATTTAAAGGAGGTGGTTGCTTCAACATGTCCATGTTAACCCAATTTTAACTTCTTATATTCAATTCTTGTAATCTCCCCACTATCTATATTATCTTATTATCTATACGTTCTCAATTATATTATTTTGACTGCGCCATGTTATTTGTGGGTGATTGTTTAAATAAAAGTTGATTATTGCTGTGACATGTTTTATTCATCATAGTACAATGCCCTCGTATATGACAAGTCACAAGTGTCAAGTGACCCCTCATGATTGCCAACTTACTATGCTTAAGCCTAGTTCATCTAACAATTACCTTTTTTTATTTGCTTATGATATAATAGTATAACTAATCAAATATGTACAGAGACAAACAATCTAAAAAATAAATGTATAATTGAGTTTAATTGGTATTATTTCCTTTAAATATTTGAAAATCCCATTATTTCTTAAAAAACTATGTGAATCTTGTGGGACTATTTTACTTTACCTTAGATAAAATTCTTGGCAAACAAATGTAACATCTGTAGGAATAAAACACTTCATGTTTCACTGTTTATTAAGAACAACTATAAACCCAACATGTTTTGATTGTAAATTAATATTAGAAAGGGTCACAGGTCATAATTTAGTTTGTGTATTGTCGCTACTTAAACTAGAATCCTAATTCTCAATCAAAAACTCATGCAAGTAGTTTGTTTTATCCTGAATTTAAGAGTTCTGAACACATTTCTGTATTAGTAGAATTATATATATATTACTTATCTATCAGGTATTCAAATATCAAGCTAGTAATTGAAAAGAAATTCTAGTGAACACTAAATTTTTACATATTATATTTATAAGTTTAATTTAACATTCTTGAAACCTCTATCGCCATAATCTGATGGTTTGCTTCTATCAGATACAGAAGGATAACCAGGATCTCCTTCGTGGACAGCTATATTGGATTTTAATATTCTCATTCCATTTTTACGAGTCCAATCATTGGTATTGTATTTTACATAGTAAGTCATAGCATATGCACCTGCTATTCCCAATAGAATTTTACCAGAGAAATATCTAATTCTTCCAGCTCGTTGTTCACCCAGGACAGGAGCTAGTGTTTTTCCTATAGAGAAATTATAGAGTAGCAAATGAATCTATTATGAAAAATTATGTTTTTACCCAATTGATCTAAGGGCCACCTGTACAATCTTCTGATTGGATTGTGTGTAGCCGTGTATATTTCAGGAACAGCTCTTGGTTCTGTAGGAGATAATAGTTGATCTTTTAACCATTGGCTACGGAAGGCTCTTTCAGCATCTGTCATTCCAATTAATCGTTCTCTTTCATTAGTTAACCGTCCAGATATGGACATGGGTTTGACACCCCCAGTATGGGACGCTTTTCCCATATTTTCTCTACCTAAAAAAACTTTTTTTATAAAGGAAAATGGTATTTATTACGTAATTTTACTTTAATTTGATGGAAACGAAAGAGGTTATGTTAAAATTAGTTAAATGTTATGACAATGACATCTGACTTACGTCTAATTTATTATATTGCTCTGTTTCTAGTCTACTCCGTGCTCGGTGTGTTTATATCTTGACTCCGTGCGTTACTTCATTGGTAGAGCAATATCCACCACAGAGCTTTCTGCTATGCCAGGATATGTTGAAAGGGAAATACAGCTGCATTAGATTAATAAATCTGTTTGATATAAATACCGAAGATTTTATTTATGGCTTAATATCATTTCACAAGTATTATTTGAATTAAAAAAAATTCACCCATGTATCAGTTTCTCATTAATATCATTATAAATGTACAAATCACTATTCATATAAGGAAAGGTTTTACTAGAACAACAATAAATTTATCCACATTTTATTCTCAAAATAAAAAGTGTACAATTGTAAAATTAAATCTATAATCTAGAACCTCAATTTTTGGAAAAACCATTTGTTCTTTCCTAGTTTGTACCTTTCTTCGAATTTTACACGTGTTTGGAATCTAGCCTTCTTCCTCTTCATGGGGTCTTTGAGGTCCTTAGGGGCAACTTTCAAATCTGATGCCAAATCTACAGAGTATCTGGTGGGCATGAGATGATTGTAATTTAAAACCTAAAAATCACATAAGTGTTTATGAAATTGTTTATCCAAAACTCGCTTAAATTTTCAAATATTTCATCTTTACATTCTTCACATAAAACTACTAATAATTTCAACGTATGAGGTATTGTTAGTTATTATGAAATTTCCATAAAAACTATTTGGATAAGTTCCTTATTTAAATGTTTACAAATCATAACCATTTTAATGCAATATTACTATGGCCATAAAAGAGTTACACTAGACAGAAATAAGTGCTGAAGAGAACAGAGTTTTGAGTGGCAAAATCTGTGAACTAATAAACGAGGTGACAAACTGTCTCAGGCATGGCATAAAAACAACAAATTATGAACTGTTTAGGTAATTATTCATTTCTAATAATTAGAAGTAATAAGCATTTTTAAAAGTATTCGAAATGATAATAGAAACCTAGAATTATGTCCTCGGAAACAAGCAATTGAAGATACAGTAGAGAAGTAGCAAGTTATTAATAAAATAATACAAGAATCAAATTTACAGTTCATTAAATGGGCAAGAACCTTCACCTATTGGTTAGTAAATGTTTGGTCAAGTTCATGAAGATAAAAACTATGAATTACCTTAATGAAAGGCTTAATTTTGGATCTCTTGTGCATTTTGCCTTTGCCCATACGTTTGTGAATTTTTCTGGGGTACCTATCAATACCTGCAACTAAGGCATGTCCATACTGTTTATCGGATGTACCATCATCATATGTTTTTACTACTACTGCTTTTCTGCCTGCGTATCGGCCACCAAGGACCAAAACGACTTTACCAGATTTCATTATTTTACCCATTTTGGCCTAAAAATAAAAAGAAGTTTTAGAATGTAACATAACCTCCAAAGTACCAAACAATTTTTTAAACTAAAATTACGATTTATCACAAAAATAAGTAATACAAAGTGTAGATGGGATCATATATTGACTTACTAAATAAGAAAATTTACTGAAAATAGTGTATTTTTGTTAGATGTAAGAGGATTTAGAAAAAATACTTACAGTTCTTTGACAACTGCGGAAAAAGACTTATGGAAGAAATTTTGGTAATACATTACCTACTTTATCGGTCGAAGCAGCGTAGAAACTTCAATTTATATTTCAAAATTCTTCTATTGTCCTACAGATGTCACGATAGAGAAGTGAAATTTTTATTTAAAAGTTCCACTTTGGTCATGTAGATGTCGTGAATTAAAATTACAGATTTCTATACTTTCAAATTCTCTCCAAATTCCCCGGGCATAATGCCCGGTTTTATAAAGTAGAGTTAAATATCTGGAGTTACCCCGAGGGTTAAAATGCAAATATAAAAATTGATGAAAATAGAAGTAGTCGGGCCACAGAACAGTTTTTTCTTCTATCATCATTCCAGTTATCTAAAGTCTTCATTCTATCTCTAAGAACACTAGGCTCTCGAGGTGCCTCAATCTGTTATTATAGAAAGTCATCAAAACTTTCAAATACACTTCTCACTTCATTCATACCTAATTAATTTCCAATTGAAAAACGTGAATTCTAGAACTTGATGTAGGTATACGGAATACCAGTCCTATGTTTAATATACAAACTTGATATTTTTCGATGCTCTGCAGTAGAATAAATAATTTGCCAATAATGTTGCTTTATCTGTGTCGTTACGAAAGCACGTGTCATTTTTAGATTAGATAATAGAAAATACAGTAAAATACAGTACACTTTAGTATTTTCGTTTGTATTGTTAGAGAGAAAACTATACAATGTTGAGTAGTTGGCCTGGAAACAGTGATCGTAGAGGGTTAAAATCTCTGATAAATCACTTATCTATTATACAATTTTATCAAACAGTTTAACAAGTCTCCTTGTGTAATTAATTCAAAAGACAAAATAATTCATTAACAATATCTTTCCAATAAATTAAAAAGTTTGAACGTGACGGACTTATTCCAAGTTCCTGAAGTACCTATTTGTCATATAATAATATATGTCTTTATTCTCTGTAGTAATGAACACCAAATAAACATATTCACAACAATTCCCTATTAAAAATAAATAGTTTTCAAATTATTGAAAATTACCTGCAACCATTATATATTAACTAAATTCAGTTCGTACGTTGGAAATTGTATAAATTATTGTATTTAACCTTAAAGTGGGGAGTACCTACGACAAATTTAAACAAACTAAATGATTGTATTTCCCAGTATTAATAGTACCACAGCACCACCAGGTGAGACTAATTTAGTGAAAACGCGAGTGATCGATGTGAATTTTGCTTATTTCGCTTTGCAAAAACTCGAGTTTTAATATATTTGATTGTGTGTCAAGGTAAGACAGAAAATACGGTGCGTTTCTAAAGATTACAGTCTGCTAGAAAAATAAGAAAAAAAGAACATTCAACATTTAAAAGGTATCAAGAAAGACGATCCCCTTTGGGTTATAAGTTTTTTATAGAAAAAGTACAAGTATTTTTCTGTAAAAAACAGTTTTAGAGCTAGTACTTACGCAGAGTGGGGATAAAATATATAAATATAACAAACTAATTACTTAATTTCTATATACAAATTGTTATATATGTTGGTATAATTAGTTGATAATTTATTAATAATTATTCCACAAGGAGATGCCAAAACATGAGTGGGACATCTCTCGGTAATATATTCAACTGTACCAAGAGTAGGATTGTTATGAGATTGTTCACAGTTTGTACTTTGCAGCTTGTATTTTGTATTGTTCTACATATCAACATAATGACTGAGATAAACTAGATTTTAATTTGTTAATAATTATTATTCTCATCTAGAATTCTTTTTAATATTGCGGTGTAGACTTTAAAATTACTGACCCTTTTCGAAGCAGGTAAAAAAACCTGTTTTTTATGGATACGGGGCTTTCTTTTTTGGTAAATTTGACGTCATTAACTGGGTATTTAATTTTGGTAAACCTCGGGTTGTTTTTACGTAAATATGGTTTGCAGTTAATTTTGTACAATTTAATACTGTTATCTTTGCAATTTTCATATTTTTAACTGAATAATTTACAGTTATCTTCAGTGTTTTAGACAGTGGGGGACCGTGTATTTTTGTAACGTATAGTGTCAAAGACAATTAGTTTTTTTAAACTATAATTTTTCTCTTCAGTTTTGGTGATTTCACTCTTATTAAAATAATTATACATCTGTTTTGTATAAACAAGAATCTGTTTTTAGTTGAACCTGTAAATATTTTTTGCAAAAAGTATATTTTGTTGTCGAATAAGTATTGTTTCATTTCAAACTACTTGAAAATATATTAATTTTATCTTGAATATTGTTGTTTATTGTTGTTTCTACCTACACTATACAGGATGTCCCGTAAATAAGAATAAATTTGACAATGCATGGTGTGTTATGTCGAGTTTAAAAAAGAGTACCTTTAATGTAGAGCATTTAGAGGAGAATTGCAAAGTCTTTAATTAATTCGAATACAGGTAAAGAATATGGTAAAATTGAATCTTACGAACCTCTTGTACCAGGTCACTGGTCAAAGTCATGCGTTCTGGAATGGTCTATTGGAATGTAGGTTAAGGAGAAAGATCTTTTGATTTAAATTTAAACATGTGTCAAGGATATAAGTTTCATCAGCAACTTTGAATTAAATATTATTTTACAAGGACTCGTATCTTGAGACAATGTCATTGTCAACATTGTGATAGTACCTACCTAACATTAATCGACAACCAAATATGCGTACCTATGTATAATGAGCATGGTTTGAGCGACCAATTTAAATCCTGTTCTCAGTCGAAAACACCCTATATAAAAGCAGTTAAACCTCGACCTGAATTTTTGGAAAATATTTTATGGAAATAATATAATAAAATTTTATCGAAACATAAAATAATTGCATACTTTTAACATACTGAATATAAACAACAACAAAATATATGTTAACTTGTTTATTTTTACGTCTTTTGGCACAAAATTTTCAAAACATGATGCTTAAATACACTTAAATTGTAAAACATAATGACAAGGTTAAGGCAGTTAGCCTAACTAGAACTAAAACATTTTGACTAAAGGCTGTTAGTCCTGGCTGTTAGTCCCCTTTATTATTCCTTCTTAGCTACACTCTAAACACAGCAGAGTTAGGTTAGATTAGGTTTGGGGTGAGTGGGTCTATAAGGCACTCCACTGCGACTGGCAGTGGCGGATCTACGGGGGGGGGCTTTCGGGCTGAAGCCCCCTCCAAAACACCTCCAAAATTTGCCTTTTATTAATTTTAATGTATTTCATTAGTAAATTAGTAAACAAAACATCCTGAAAACACACGTTTTTACTCCATAAAACAACGTTAAGCTACTGTTTAGGTCGCTTCATTATATGAAAGTCCTTTCACAAAATTTCCCCCTG
>CAJUYG010000651.1:152035-169043 GCA_910591675.1 Galerucella calmariensis
GGATTTCTGCGAAAGATTGATGAATAAGCTGAACAGAAATGAGATAGTTCTTGGTACCATTCTTTTTTCTGACGAATCAACACATTGAATGGAGAGGTAAACCGATAGAACTGTAAATATTGGTCAGCAGAGAATCCTAATTGGATGCGTGAGACACATACTCAGTACCCTCAAAAGGTGAACGTTTGGGCCGGTATCATAGGCGACCATATTATTGGTCCTATATTTATAGATGGAAATTTGACAGCTGAAAAATATTTAAATATGCTTAGAAATGAGATTATTCCTGCGTTGGCAAACTTATATCCCAACGCAATAGATCCTAGCTTACCGAATGAAAATGTTTGGTTCCAGCAAGACGGTGCAACACCCCATTATGATTTAATGGTAAGAGCTTATTTAGATGGAATCTTCCCCAATAAATGGATTGGACGAAGAGGTACTATTGAGTGGCCAGCTAGATCACCAGACCTTACGCCGTTAGATTTTCTTCTGTGGGGCTATCTCAAGAACAACGTATATGCAACACAACCAACTAGCATTGTAGACCTCAAAGACAGGATAACTACAGAAATACGGAATATTTCACGTCAAACTTTAAACAAAGTTAAGGAGGAGTTCTATAGGAGACTGTGCTATTGCCAACAACATATACAACAACATTTACATTTATGTTTACATAACGCACAACTCAATTAAAAAGTTGACGTGTCTCTCATTTTTTATAATTTTCTAAAATAATGACAAAGAATTTTATTCCATACGTGGTTTCCACACTGTATATTTGATATAAGCAAGGCTATAACTTCTTAATTAAGAGAAATATAAAAAAAAATATTGAAACTTTTAATAGATATGATATTGAAGAGTTCAGAGGCGCACAAAAATTTTTTTGTTAGGGGGCTCACTAAGGAAATATAATGCAAACTTATGTGGTTTTAAATGGGACACCCTGTATATTTTGACGTTTTTCGTTTCCTTTTTTAATTCTCATTCACCTGATATGACATATTATATATCTATTTTCAATGGTTGGAGCTACAAATGGACCATTTATGAATGTTCTTGGGAGGAGCATCCTTAAAAAATTGAACACTCAGTAACGAGATTTAATTATTTTAATTAATAAAAAATAAAACCAGACTAAAAAATGAAAGCAACAATAAACTTATGAAACAACAAGAAACATTGTAGACAATTAATCTACCTAATCTACCAATTCAGCATTACCAAAAATGTGAACTAAAAACAAAGTAGGTAAATATAGCTGATTATTTGTTGGAGATTATTTAAACGAAAAACTTTTCAATCGATGAAAACGGAGAGCATTTTGAACATTTAATGTAATTTTTACATTCTAATAAAATTAGTGGGAAATGTCCAACTCTAAGCTCCGCGAGATTAAACGCAACGTGAAACCGTGGCGACAAAAAACTGGACTCAGAGAGGACCAAGTGAAAATCAATCGACTCCGATTAGGGCACACCAATTTAACCCATAAGTTTTTTATAGCAAAGGAAGACAAACCAACCTGCAATTTTTGTAACAAAGACTTGACAGTGAAGCATATAATAGGTGATTGCCTCAAATACCTGGTATCAAGAAAACAAAATAAATTACCAGGCAATTTAAAAACTGTTTTGGGCGAGCAAATGAACGCAGAACTGATAGTTAAATTTCTTAAAGAAACCAGACTGTACCAACTCATATAATTATTTGTACATGTACCTATTACCTATTTTGTCGCTAATAATCTTATTGGTTGGAGCGACGTTTAAGAACTGAAAAAAAAAAAATTAGTTATAGGTAGATTACTTGTCTACAATGTTTCTTGTTGTTTCATATGTTTATTGTTTTTATTTTTTAATCTGGTTTTATCTTTTAATAATTATAATTTCGATGAATAACATTGTCACACATCAGTATCCTTATAATGAAGTGTTAAATGTCGTTACTGAGTGTTCAATTTGTTAAGGGTTTCACCTGATAACATCCATAAATGGTTTATTTGCACTGTAGCTCCAACCATTGAAAATAGATATATAATATGTCATATCAGGGGAATGAGAATTAAAAAAGGAAACGAAAAACGTCAAAATATACAGGGTGTCCCATTTAAAACAACATAAGTTTGCATTATATTTCCTTAGTTAGCTCCCTAACAAAAAAATTCTGTGCGCCACTGAACTCTTTAATATTATAACTATTAAAAGTACCTTGTAGTTTTCGACAGTTTTCAATAATCACCCCGTATCTTCTAACTGCAGGGAGTTACGAAAGATTTAATTTAGCTATCGTTACTTCAACAAAAAAAGAAGTCTTAACATCTTAACTGCTTTTCTTTTATCTCTTCTAGTTTACGAGATACCCTGATCTGTCTGTAGATCTGTAGAGTAGGGAGGGTGAGTGTGTAGGCTCACAGCACTTAGGCCACATGTGACCCATTGTACATCCTCCCGAGGAGTTGTCCTCCTAGGTCATTGTCCATCCTGTCCTTCTCAGGAAGGTGGACAGGTCACTGGGAGACATCTCCTTTATATCGGCAGGTGTAGGCCAAGACTCACCGAACACACACTCTCTTATTGACGATAACTCCGGACACTCGCATAAGACATGCCTGACAGTTTCATCTTCCTGTTCACACATCCTGCATAGAGGTGTGTCCACTAGCCCCATAGTATGGAGGTGTTTCCTTAGTTGACAGTGACCAGTCAAAAATCCTACTGTTAAACGTAGGTTTTTCCTGGCCATCGCCAAATATTTCTTCGGCGCCAGCTTCCCAGGGTCGCCCAGGGTGATCCTGGCAAGACTGCATCCTTTGATTCCATCCCATCTCTTAAGGGATTGAGCATGGGTGTAACGTTTGGCTAGTTCCGCAATTGTCGAAGTCGTTAGGCCGTAGGTGTCACTGGGTCCTAGAATTTTTAGTCCAGCAGCTTCCCTGGCTAAAGAATCAGCAATGCGATTTCCTTTACTTCTGTCGTGCCCTTTAACCCACCTCAGGATAATATTGTTATCTGCCGAGGCGTCAGCTAAGTCTTGGTGGCACTCTAGTACTAGCCTCGATATAACACGTTGTCTGTTCAAGGCTAATAGGACTTGTCTGCTATCTGTGCAGATTATTATGTTTTTGCCAGAAATTCCTCTTCGGGTTAGTTCTTTTGTAGCAATTGAGATACCAGCCAGTTCTGTTTGAACCACGCTGGTATTGTTTCCCTTTCCCCACTTAATCTTTAGGCTTAGTGCTCTCGAGTAAACTCCACATCCTGAGTCTTCTTTAATTTTTGAACCATCTGTATATATGCGTATTGCATTTGCAGCATCTGGCTCTGTGTTCTGTTTTATTTCAATTTTGTAGGGTTTGTTAAACAAAAACCTGGGTTCAATTGTATCGTTAGCTGCCTGCAGCAGAGGTAGCGCAGTGAGCGCTCCCTGCCATAGGCTTAACCTCAATTGGCCCACTCCTACTTCGGGGTTTACACCAGCCGTGCACAATCGTACCATGGCCATTTAGGCAACCTTTTTGACGTGCAGGTCCAGAGGGGTCAGACCAGTAATTAGTTCCATTGGATAATGAGAATAATTTTTAGAAAGAATATTATTTTCCCTAGTAATGATATTTATGAGCTAAGTGGTTTTATGGACACTAGACAAATATATTGTATGAAGATGTTATTGTACTATCAAAAACATAAAAAAAGCCTACTTTGTCCAGAACACGCACATAATACTCGCTGTAAAGACAACGTATATACCTTACCTAGACGAGGAAAAACTATAGGGCAGCGTTGCTTTGACTACTTGGGTCCCAAAATATTTAATCAAGTTCCTTTGGAGTTAAAGAATTTGGAAAATTCAAAACATTTTAAAACTAAAATTAAAAGCTGGATAAAAACGCTAAATAGAAATGTTTTAAATAATATAATAAATAACCAGTAACAAATTAAAACTAGGAAATACAAAATAAATATAGTAAACTGTCAAAACTGATATTTTTCTTTCCTATTCTTTTTATAAAAATAAAAATTGACTTACCTGATAATGTACTTTACCCGATATTGTCTAAATACCCTAATTACGTCGGCTGTAAAACTATTATTTGATATGACTTACCTGATTATGTCTGGAATAACTCAATGTTGGTCAGTTATCTTTATTGTGTTATAATATACCTACCTATATTGATGTTATTTATAAGTACATCACATACAAGGTGCAAGTAGTTTCTGACTACTTACAACTTCTGTGATTTTTTGTGTGTGTTTGTTTACATTTTTCCTATATATTTATATTTTGTAACTACCGTAAATAAACATTATTATTATTATTATTATTATTATTATTATTATTATTATTGCTGCGGTTGGTGTTGTTCTCATGGCTCCTGTGATGTTTAAGCAAGCCATTCACTGTATTTGATATAATTTTTGGATGGCCGTTGCTTGTAGAACCTTCGGTCCGCATGCAATTGCTCCATACGTTAACATGGGTTTTATTATTGCAGTGTAGATCCAGGTGACCACACGGGGTGACAGACCCCATGTGCGTCCCACTGTCCTCCGACACTGCTCATAAGCCACATATGCTCTTTTTGCTCTGCTGTATACGAGATACCCTGCAAAACACACCAATTTGGGACACCCTGTACAGTGAATGATCGAGAGTAGATTCATTCGCAGGCGTTTAAAAATAATTCCACTGAGCTACAGATGGAAGTAAATAGATGTCAATTTCTAAAAGAACGCAAAATGTCAGAAATTGAATGATCACGCAAGCACAACGCTTCCACTTCCGATATACACATCAATTTTAAAGTGTTGTTAATAATTTCTTTTGGTTAATTCATTAACAAAAATATTATTGTGGATTAATAAAATCTCGAGGATCTTTACTCACATTTTCCTTGCAACTATTTATTATTAAATAATATTTATTAAGTACCATTTTAAAATATGTATTATGGTTACCAGATGTACTTTAAGATTATTGTACTCACGTAGAGTTTTGATAACACGAGCTTATCTTATCGAAAATAATTCATTTTTTTCTCATTTAATTGAAATGTGATTTAAGCTTCTCGTCATTTTTTTGTTGATTATCTGTGGGATTGAACAGTCAATGAGGTAAGATTAAATTTTTATTCCTTATAATTATCTACAATAAATTGAAAGTAAGCATTTAAAAACAAATTTCAGTACAATTTCAGATTGGATTAATTGCTCAATATCAAATTATTTTTTAGCGACATATATCATATAAACAAAGTTTCTTTAGCTGAATTTGATTCTTTTGGTAAATTCTTTTATCCTTTGAGGTTGTCGATTGATTGATATTATCCTTCATTCCATTTATTTTCTTCTTTTATTCATAATTTTGCTGTAATTTCTTTTAAATATTCTTAACTGCCTTTTAGGCACTTTATATAATCGATATTTTATCTCAAAGCTTTGAAAATTTGCAATTTATTCTTCATAGTTATTTATTCAACTTTTCTACGACCCATACCATCAATCTATAATAATTTTTGATACAAATTAGTAGTCCTTAATATTATAACATGTAAACCATTTCACGTGGAAAGCGCTTTAGGTACCATTAACCTTTAATAAAATAAATTGCATTAATAAATATATAAGTCTGGAATTTATTATTCAGTCAATAACGTAAATCCTTATGAAAATAGGTGTAAGACCTTGTACAATCTTTGATTACAACAACCTTTCATAAAGATAATGTTCAACTATTATGTTTAATAATAAATATAAAGTGACTACTTACATCGCATTTAAATTCAATTTTTTTAAAATGGAATTTTATCGCTCTTTGAATTAATTGAATCAAGTACCTACGACAGGAAACGAGTTTACTGTACTTTCCTAAATAGGATAACCTAAAGTCGGTTCGTTCTCAAAAAAAAACCGCACGAAGTAAGATCACTTGAATATTGAATGACCTCGTTAGATGCCCGAATCCCACATATATGGGCTGGAATAATAGGCGACAAAATAATTGGTCTCTTTTTCATTGAGGAAAACTTAAATAGTTTGTTTTTTTTTTATTCATAGGAACATAGTACACTACACTACACATTTTTTTCACAGATGAAGGCGCCATGTATGTCCAGTTTTTTATCTGCTCTTGCTCGTAAAAAAACAAGCGGGGAAGAAGGAGGCAGTCCTCTTGCTAGAGTCTTAAACCTTGTGGATTTGACGGCACTAGGAGTCGGTGCGACGTTAGGTTTGGGAGCTTACGTACTCGCTGGGTCTGTTGCAAAAACTGTAGCTGGACCAGCTGTTTGTATATCGTTCCTGGTCGCTGCAGTGGCTTCCGCATTTGCAGGTAAATATGTAATAACTTTTGCAATTGATTTACGATAAACTCCACGTGAAGGGGATTTACTTTGGTGGGGTTTTTGTGAAATTTTGATAATATGGAAATTAGTAACTAGATCCCAACTAGCAAAATGGAATTCTAAGAGGACTGAATTGTTGTATAATAGTCGAATAGCGTTGTTTTAAGGACTTTTTATTTCTTTTAAGCCTTTTGTTGCGATTATTTTGTTGTTTAAAGAAAATTGTTGTATTAAATGATTCTATATAGTATGCTATAACGCATTATACGATCATTTCTTTTCAAATGATATAATACCTTATAAGCCAGTTTATACAATATCAAACATATCATTTTATAAGACTTTTATACCTATTGTATAAGAGTTCTATAATATACTATATAACTAACAGCTACAACATTATAAAATAGTTACTTGAGCTTGTCTTATTGAAGCTGTATAATGTTGTATAATAAATATTGTATAGCATTCAATTGCGTTGCATTATAAAACACTTTTTAGTTGTATAGTGCCTAAATATTATTCGTTATAAAACAGTTATCGTATACCGTTCCATTTGACAATGAAATATTGTTTAAGGCATTTCTTCGGGATAAAATTGTTGCTTTATAAATCGCCATGTTTAAATAAGCAATTCTTGTACCGCTTTCGCCGCCATTATGAGCAATTGAGTTGGAAACATGAAACTATATTGAAAAATGTGACTTATTAATTATTATTTAGAGGATTATATTGTGAAAGAATATCCATATGAAGTGATAAACTATTAAAGTCACAAAAAAAGTATTTTAGGATATTCTATTTTATTATTATTTTTAAATATCTACTTGAAACTTAACCAGAATTGAAGCGCTTCATTTTCTTGCCAAATATATACATATAATCTATATATCAGTAAAATTTGCGGCGCATCAAAATTTGTGCTATTAAACGATTCAAATGAAATTATAATTTTCACTATCGATGTCCGCCCAAGCGGCCCAAGTCGTTTTGATAAGTCTCCATTTCTACAAATGAAATGTATGATGCACGTTCAAGTTGAGATATAATTTGAAGCTGATATTCTTCACTAAAAAAGGAAATGCTCTTATAAAATGCTAGATGACATAATGTTTCCATTTTGCTCGAAATAACAGCATTATAAAAAAATATATTGCATTATACAACCATTTTGTAAGACCTTCATAGTGCCGCTTCAATCCCATTTTATAGATGTGACTACATGACACACTATTAAATCATTTTATAGTAGCTGTATAAATGATTATAAAACAGTCATTTAAGAGTTGTATAAACTTTTAATAGAAATGTTATACAACCAAACAGTTGTATAAAAATGGGCCATTTTCAGTTCTATAAGGATCATATAATTGTTTTGTAGACCGTTATAAGAATTTAAGTATCCTATAAGACATATCTTGTAGCTGTTTATACAAATCTTATAGGATTTAAATTGCTACTTGGGATATGAATCACTCCATACTCAGGAAGCGATATCAAACAGAAGTTAGAATGACTTAGACTAAACAAGTGATTTCCAAATTGTTCTATATCGACCCCCTAGTAGATCGAAGATGTCTTTCGCAAGATGAAACTAAAAATGTGTTTATATTCAGTTGTACACACTATACTTCACGACTGTTAAAAATTAGAATTTTTCAAAGTGTGTAGCGCTTTATCAGATGTACAAAATCCATTTGAAGTGGATGAATTTGCAAAAAATTAATATCAAGTAATAGGCAGGTGGTCCACGAGACAAAAGTTTGTGTACTTCTGGTCTAAATAAAGAAATCACTATTATACAAATTTAAAGTTTTTGAAAATTTACTATCGTGAGCATTGAATGGAAAAAGCACTTCTAAATTTAATCCAAGGTCATGCAACAGTGTTTTGACTTTCATGGAGAATATTTTAAAATACAACCAAACCATTTTCGACAATAAACTTCTGTTTTTGTTCTTTTTCCCAAAAAAAGTAGCCAGTAATACACGTAAGCAACAACTGTTGATATTGCAATATTTATGTTTTCCAATAAAGACATTTCAGACATGTCACAATCTATTACTACAGGCACTACAGCACTGATAGTGATAGTAATTACTTACTATAATTGATCAGATAATTCAAACTACGTTGTAAACGGGTTTTTTAAAAACGATCAACTAATTTCAATTGTAATTTAGGTGATGTATATATTTTTAAATAATTATACAGATTTTGGAAACGCTGAGTTTTATTTCTTCGACTAAGTTTCTATGGAAAGTGTCTCAAAGACTAATACTTTTGTATATCATAAATCAAACTCATAAAATTATCTCCGTAAAGTGATATTTTTTATTTTAACCTTGCTTTGATTAAGGTGCAGTAGCGCTAAACCAGTCTGTTTGTGATATGATATGTGTCAACACATTCCACTGTTGTTATAATTCAATTCCAAGCGATCTATTCTCAAACAGTAAAAACAGTACAATTTCACATGCCACAAAAAATGTCTAGGTATGTTTGAGAATAGACCGCCTGAGATTGGAGCAAGAGTATCTCCTTGTTATCTCTGGATTGCTGGAGTACCTATTACAGTTTGCGAGATACAAATATGCAACTCTCCTGTTTCAGGCAACTTCCTTAAAAATACTGTCACTGGAAGGTTATTTTAATACGGGTAAAAGTTTTTCTTCTTTGAGAAACCAAAACTTTGTTTTTCTACAACACGATGCATCTCTTGTGCTCATTTTTAATCAATAAGCTGAAAAAATTTGTGTTAAAATCCGATCAAGTGAACCAATCTTTTTTAACCTTGTTATTGATATTAGGATAGTTTTTTTGTCGACATCTCAATGTCTACAAAAATATTTATTTTGCGGGTCAACGAACTACTGCTATTAATTAAACAGCAACCTTATAAGCAATGTTTTTTTTTAATTACACAGAACAGGTTACTTATTTAAATACAGATAAAATCTGTGAATAATATATAATATGTATTTTTTTGTATAATTGTCAAATGCAAAAAAATGACTAATATCCACTATACATAATCTTTTTATCAAATTAGCACACATTATACAGATCGCGTAATTTCTTATGGAACCTTCCTGGATTACACAAGTACGACAAGGAAAATATGAGAAAAACAGCTTGAAAGAGAGAGAAAGTATAACTGTACGCGTGTATCGGAGGCGTGTACCCAGGTCTAAGGGATGGCCAAATGTTGATTGTCCTTTACAGAGAGAAAGAGAATTCACTAGTAGTTGATATTCAGAACGGACAATAAACATTCGGTCATCCCCTAGACCTGGGTACACGCCTCCGATGCGCGCGCACAGTACACTTTCTCTCTCTTTCAAGTTCTGAATACCACCTACTAGTGAATTCTCCTTCTCTCTGTAAAGGACAATCAACATTCGGCTATCCCCTAGACCTGGGTACACGCCTTCGATACGCGCGTACAGTTATACTTTCTCTCTCTTTCAAGCTGTTTTTCTCAAATTTTCCTTGTCGTACTTGTGTAATCCAGAAAGGTTCCATAAGAAATTACGCGATCTGTATATATGCTTTTTTAAGTCAATGTGAGAGCATGAGATAAAAGCAAGGTTGTCAGATTCATTTCTGTTGGTTTTTGACGTTCTTAGAAAGCTAGTTTGGAAAAATAAATATTTTAGTTAGCAACTTAAAGTATATATTACATTACTTAAGAAACTTTTGAAGAGCAGGCAAGACAGAGGCTGCTTAGATAATATTTTCATTTTAACCTCGACCTTGCAAATCACTCTTAGACTTCAGCGCAGAAAGTGTTCGCTGTCTTTGTAGACTTCAAAATAGCATTTGACAGTATTAATCATAAACTTCTTTGGTTGAAACTTTGTAAATTTGGGATTAGTTCTAAACACATTCGAATTCTAAAACAGATATACGATAACGCAACATTCTCAAGCATCAAGCAACAAAACTCATACAGTAAAAAATACAACATCTCGGAAGGTGCCTTGCAGGGAGAATCACTTAGTCCCCTAATTTTTTCTATTTTCATATCTGACATTGAAGATTATTTTAGTTCAAAAAATCTGAATGGACTTAATATTGACGGCAACAAAGACGTATTAATGCTTCAATACGCAGATGATATAGTTATTCTTGGCGACTCTCCAATCGATATAGAGCGAAAACTAAAGGGACTCGAGTCTTATTGGTTTGATAACAAACTTGCAGTCAATACCGACAAAACCAAAGAAATGATATTCGCAAAAAGTGGCCAAGTACATAATTACAACAAAAAATTTCATTATAGTGGATATTGTTTGGAAACAGTGAAGCAGTTTACCTACTTGGGTGTTGATTTCTCCTCCACAGCCTTGTTTTGCACCATGGCTAAGAATTCTAAAATCAAAGCTAATCGGGCTATTGGAGCAGTAATGGATATAATGTGTCGGTCAAAAATGAATACTTGTGAATCGCGGATCAATTTATACAATTCAATTATTTTATCTTCTTTTTCCTTTGGAATTGGTATATGGGGTCTACGTTACACTGATATTATAGAGCGCGTACAGGTAAACTTTTTCAAAAAACTTCTAAGTCTGTCAAAGAATACCCCAGATTACATTGTACGCTTGGAAACATGTTCCGATCAATTGTCAATGGTTGTTTTCAAACATGCCTTACTTTGGATGAACAAACTGAAAGAAATGGACTCTTCAAGACTTTCAAAAATTTTCTTCAATCGACTTGCTCAGTTAGAATCTGATAATAATTCAAAGTATAATTGGGTGACGCAACTTAAAGAATTGTTTATTTTTGCGCAATGTGAGTGTCTATGGGAAAATTATTTAAGTACCAATGTACGCAGTTTAGATAGACTTATTCTAGACAAATTGCGAAAACGCCTACTTGATAGTGACATGAACAAAAAGGTTGCTTCTAGTTACTCTTTACTATACTCACACTTACTAGTTGGTGAAAATAACAGTTATTTGCAAATACCCGATCACATCTATATGTATAACCAGAATAATAGCGCAACTTAGAACGTGTAGTAAAACATTTTTAAAATTGTCTTTTAAAGGAAATTTTTATATAATCAACAGCACTGATAATTGCACTGTCTGTAATATGGATTCCCTGGAGTCATTACATCATATGCTTTTTGAATGTCCCATTTACAGCCCTCTAAGAAAAAATAGTTTTTTTCACAATGTTCATAATATTGATGACCTAGTACACTATCTTAATACTAATAATACACAAAATGGATTTTTTGAACTTACTGAATTAGCTCATAGCATTATTAGTATCATAAAGCTGCGAGCATTTGCACATGGTGAATGATTGACATTACCATCAAGTACACAGATATTGTATACTTTTATTTTTGTATTAACTATGTCTATGTCGTAATGTATCTCTAATTATGTTAATGCCTCACTTGATATTTTGTACCGAACCCTTGTGAAAAGATTTATCTTAGACACAATAAAACTATCTATCTATCTATCTATTACATTACTTAAGAAACTTTTGAAGAGCTGGCAACACGAAAGTAAGTTATTTATCTGGTTTGCTGTGTCGTTAAAATGATTTACGACGTTAGTCCCACCAGTGGCGCCGCGACTAGATATAGAGCAGTATTTTAATTCCCTTCACTGACTTTAAGAAAAGAACATCCCACAAGTTTCGATTGGTAATAATAATACCTATTCAGTTCTTGAGCTTCAAAATATTTTGTTTTTGATTTTCTTTGGAATTTAATATAAATTAAATCTTTTTGCAGGATTGTGCTATGCAGAATTTGCTTCCAGAGTGCCAAAAGCAGGGTCAGCTTACATTTACAGTTATGTAAGTGTTGGAGAGTTCGTAGCGTTTGTTATTGGATGGAATTTAATTTTGGAATATGTGATTGGTGAGTAAACACATTTTAAATAATTTAATCAAGCGTTCTAGTGTAATTCTTGGACCAATTACGCTGTATCTTAACCTCAAAATATTGAGGACATTTTTTAGTATTAATGAATTTTAACTAGTGACCGATTAAGAGAAATTAGAAAAAGATTTATAGCTAAATTTGCATAGCAAATATACTATTTTTGTTGACACATTAACATAAAAAGTTGTTAGCGAAATGGAATGTATATTTACATTAAAAATGCCTCCTTGTTAGTGGAAATTAACATTATAATCACCAAATATTAAATTATTCCAACTTTGCAACTTGTTTCCTCTATATATAGCAATTATCTGCATTCATTTATTTCGGTAAGGTGATTTAAATTTTTTTTATAAAGACTTACGTAATATTTCAAGTCATGTTTCAGTTATTAAACACCAATTTTACTAACCTACGATTATTATTAAACAAATTTTTTATTAATTGCAATAATAGTGTCGAGGCTATTCATGATTTAATTAAATCTTGTTAGAATTAGACAAAATAAACGATATATGTAATAAGACTTCTTGATGATCACATTACTTTGGAGCTGGGGTAGGTAGTAATTCTGTCAGAATCTTATACGACTATGACAGAATTTTTAATTCTAAGTGATTTATTGACGTATTTTTCGTATCATAATAATTCATCTACTCAACAAGAGCTATCGGCTTTTGCTGTGAATTACTTAAAAATTCAATTTGAAATAAAAACAAGTGATTTTATCTATGCAAACTAATTACGTTAAAATAAATAATTGATATCAATTGTTTGTTTGTTTGTTGTTCAGCTGTTTTCCACCTTTTTTCTGAGGTAGGTAGTTAAATAAGTAAAAATAATTCTATTTTCATAATAAACTGGGGAGAAGCTAAATAGTTATTTTCCTTTCGAGTGCGAACATTTTTTCTACGACTAGGTGGAAAATAATTAGTTGCAAAACTTGTTAGTTGCTTCTAGTTATTGATGTACTAATTGAAATATACTTGTGCTAGGAACAACGTTTTTTCTTCGACTGGACGGAAAAAATATATCATTTAAAATAACATAAACATAATAAATAATACATTTGTTGGGACTCATTGTACTTTTTCCAATAGATATTTACTTTTGGGCTTAAAATATTTTCTTTAATTTTTAGGAACTGCAAGTGTAGCTAGTGGTATGAGTAACTATATAGACGCATTGGTAGATAAAAAAATTAAAAACTACCTTACGGAATGGATGCCTATAAATATTTCGTTTCTATCACCGTACCCAGACATATTATCATTTGGATTTGTTATGCTATTAACAAGTAAGATAAAAATTAATTACTAAGTATTTTACATAAAATAAGTATATCAGTTATTCACAATCGTGCAGTTGTACTTTGGACTGATGCAATTGCTACAAAGTGTAAAAGTGCTTTTCTCAATTAACATAAAACAAGTGAAAAAATATATTGATGAAACCCTTTTAAAAAAAATTTCGTATACCAATGGAGGAAGGAAATTATTACAAATTAATTCCATGTCTATCAATATTTGTCAAAATTATCTAAATTTTAACATAATTAAATCATTATAATACCCAGTTCAATAAAAATGAAATCATTATATAATAATGTCCTATCATTGGCGTAGTCAGGAGGAGGGTTTTGTGGGTTCAAAACTCCCTCCCCCTGAAAAGTTCAGATACTATATGGGAAGCTATTCTTGAAAATCATACGAACCGTTGCTTCTCTCGTACGATGGGGTCTATCCCGTGCGATCTATCGACTCCCACGGTCGAAATCGACTAATTCTTGAACCTACATAAAATATGTGAATCTTCAAAATTATTGCGTTGTTGCAAGCATTATTTGATACAAAAGATCTACTTTTTAGTTATTTTTAGCCTCTTTTTTTGTACGATTGTCATAATCTTCTGTCATTTCATTAATTATTTTTTATATTTGTTATGTTATATGTATTACCTAAAATAAAAAAGGTACCTATAGTCTGTGTAGTAAATCAATTAGTAGTATTAAAATTTAATAAAAATGAGTCAGTCGCGTTTCACTCTTTACAAAAGAAGTGCCCCCACAAACGGCATGCTTCCAAGCGATGGTCATATAAAACTCTGGAGCCCCTATCTTCGTCAATTCGTACTTCCTCCTCTGCTTCCGTAAATCCTCCATCATTACATGCCAAAAATAATAGTTCTCCGTGTCCATAATAAAACACCAATTAAAAACACTGAAAACCAGTAAAACCACTCAAACTCACATGAATTTAAGATTCAAAGAAACAGAGAACTGACAGAATAATTACGGAATGCATAGAGAAATAGTAATTATATATACTTATTTCTCTATGATCTATGAATGAATGAAAACAAATTTTTGATAAAAAAAACCTCTTTACTGCGAAAGCGCCATTTCATTCGACTCTGCTCCTCTACTTCGGACCATGCGATCCGGAGCGTACGATATTTATGACATCAACACACAACCTTGATGAGCCCGTCCCACCCAGGATGTTCCTCTCTAAGCGAGGTACATCTCCGGGGAGGACTTCCACCACTTCTCCCCATCTTATCCGATGGGTCTCATCATCATAGTTCGCGTTTCGGCGTACAGCTCGTCCCTAGCTAAAAGGGCTAGCAGCTGGGGGCGAGCCGTCTTCTCTTTGGCCGTGTAGCCTCGGTGGTTTTTTCTTCGGCGGTGTTCCGTTGTGTGTGTTTGCGCTGCCTCTACAAAACGCATCCTCAGCCGGCAATTTCGGCTGGAAACACCCTTATAGAGTGTGTCTTCTTTTCTTCCGATCTCTTACAAGCGACTTTAAGCCATTAGCTGAGCTAATAGCTTTGTCACCTGTTCGAGTATCTGTTGTTTTGTTGTTGTCGTCGTTGTTTTCTTGTTAGCTGCGTCTTGGGCGTAGCTGACTCCTGTCTTCTTTACTGATGTTGCTGTTGTCCTTGTCTTCTGGTTGTTTGGGGCTTTTGGTCATCCTTTGTAGTTTGCCGGGTGTTCTCCCTGGCAGTTTGCGCAGGTGGCCGGCTTGGTCTTCAGTCGTGGGCAGTCGTTGGATCGGTGTGGTCCTCTGCACTTCACGCATTTCGTGTTTACGTTACACGTCGTCTGTCCGTGGTGGAAGCCTTGGCAGTTGTAGCACTGCGTCGGCCCTTTTCCTCTTCTTTGTTCTTCCCACCTGATCCTCACGTTCTGGATGTGTTGGATTTTCCGGATTTTTTCTTTTTCTTCAGGCGATAGCTCCACCAGGTAGATGGGTAGCGGTCTTCTCTCTCCGAATCTGGAATGAAGTTGGGTTAGTCGTTTTATACTTACCCCTTGTCTCTCGATTTCTCCATGGCTTTTCTTAGGCCTGTCATTTCCTCTTCCATGCGTTGGATGGTTTTCCTTATCTCTTCTGCAGCTTCTTTCGCTTCTTTTGCTTCTTTTACGGCTTGGTACCTTTCATCTCGGAGTATCTTCCTTATTTCCATTTATTTCAGCAATTTCGTGGCTTCTTCCTGCTTTCTCGCACCACCTTATCTGCCATCTTCATGGCTCTTGTTGCCTCGTTGTCCTCGCTGTCCGAGTCCGATGTTGTTTCCATTGTCCTCCTTGTCCTGTTGCTAGCTTGGCTGCTAGCACGGCTAGCACGGCAAACATCTGTCAAATCCGGACTTAAAAAATAAAAATATTTTTCAAGACTTTGTAACGAGTTATTTTTGTTGTTATAGATACAGGGTTAATTTTCAACACTTTAAATATATTATAACTCGTTACTTAAATTCAAACTCTCTTTTCTTTTATTAAATTGATTTTTATTTATTGTTAGGTATATTGTTGTTTTGTATATTTTTTTTAGTATAAGACCGGAGGTACGTAAATGAATTCTATCATGAAATTTAGTAGTTTCTAAAGTTAAAATTTTTTTCAATCGATAAGGACATTTGGTATATATACCATTTATTTAATTTCAAAATACGTCTGGTATATGACAAATTTTTTGTGGTATCTAAATTTTACTAGCGACAATGAGGATATAAATAGCAGGAGAATTGATTTGGAGGACAGAGACCGACCGCTGATTCACCTTTTACCTTTTACCTTTACCTTTACCGTTGACCGTTGCTAATTTTTGTACGTAAAGTGTGTGTCCCAAGTTTGTGTTATTCCGATCCGGTTACCGGCATATATTTTCAATTAAAGACAGTAATTCTTTTTTTAAAGTTGTGACAAAAGTGAACTACGATACCGAAACCGACGTAAGAAGGTAAACATATTTTTATCACCGTTTATTTGAAAATTTTCGTACCTCCGTAAAATAGAAAAGTTTGATATTTTCATGGAAATTTCCGTACCGGTTATTTTTTTTTGTTGTTAGAAAAGTTGTTTTGTTTGAGATTAGGATAAATAAATGTAACGTTGTTTTAGAAAATGTGTTTTTGATTTCAATTGCGAAGTTAATTGGTTTTAATTATTCGCCGGGTTTATATTAAGTTCACATTTTATTTTTTTCACAAGTCGTTAATATACAATTAAGATTTATATGAATTGGTGCATCTTAATTATATTCAGGATCTTTTGTTTCTACACTGTGTGTCAAAATTAGTGGTACCTTTTATAGTTTTTTTGAGATTGCTGGTTTTATTTTAGATTCAAGGGATAATCAGATTTGGAAGTGGCCTGGCCATAATTTATTTGATTACCTGGCAGATTTAAATCGTTGATTTTCCAGTTCCGTGGTACCTTTCTGATATAATTTTTT
>CAJUYG010000652.1:0-34411 GCA_910591675.1 Galerucella calmariensis
GACATCGATATATGGCTTTGCAGTAATAAAAAGAAAGTTGTAATTTTGTTCAAAAATGCCTATTATTCAATTTTTTCGTCTCTCGTAACGTTTGTCAGCGAGTTTTGGATATGGAACATGGAACATTGTTACATTATCAACCTCTGTGCCAAATTTAAACAAGGGACATCCTCATATGGCTTTGCAGTACTGAAAGAAAGTTGTAATTTTTCTTCAAAAATTCATAGTTATATCGATATTATTACGGTATTATAACAGTAGCAAAATATAGATTTTTTCTCAATTAATTTGTTTTTTATATTTTTTCATCCATAGGGTTTGTTCTACCTAATAAAAAATTTTACTCCTACAAATAATCACACTTAAATTGCTTCAATCGCATACTCCCCCCGTAACTGGTGAGTCCGATAACCGACTATCGACGGTTGAGCGGTGGTGCCAGATCAATTTCGATCGCTAGGAGCCAGGAGCTAGCTTCTCGCTGATAAATATTTGAGGTTTATTTCACGATAGGTACTTGTGGTGAGGCACATGTGAAATAAAAATAAACGGGGCACAAATTTACTTCTCCAGCATGAAAATTATTTTATTTCAACCGCCTACAAATTCTAACAAGCTCTAAGCAATAAATAAATAATTTTTGAAATATTATTTTTATGTACACAAAACACATGACAAGACAAGACAAGACAACGACATTTGACCGTCGTAATCTGTCATTGAAGTTCCATACAGCGCCATCAATCAAGACGGTGGAACAGCTGAACTAATGTACAGATGCGTTCGTATTCTAAATTTTCCGTGCAACAAATCTCAAAAAATACGATGAATTGAGATTTCATATTCTCAGAATCGAATTCTCTAGGCTTTCTTTTGGGTATAAGGTCTTGGCGTTCAAATTGGTGACCACAAATTGTCAAAACTGTCAAAATCACACCATCACTTGATGGCTTATATCTTTTTTATAACAATCTAAAACCTGACCAAAATACCTCATCCCCAAGACAAAGGTCCAAGTTATATTATGTTTAAATTTCAACTCCCAATTTCACTGCATTCTTTAGATTTGTTGCATACAAAATGACCCAAATTTTGTTGCAAGTCAGGGGTGCCAACTGTTTTGAGCTGTCTAAATTGTGAGGCCCCTCTTAACCCCAGCCTTAGGGCGACTGTCACATGAACCTGAGTCCCCAAATGACAGATGTAGCAAGCTCTTAAATATAGAAATATGCTCCTTAGTATCATTGGCTCATAGATCTATGGCCCTGAAGTTTACTAAAAGTAGTACCGACGTCGACCAACTGTTGAAGGACCGATAGATGTAGCTATAGGCTTAAGTTGAAGAAATTGAACGTCGGTATAGAGAGCTGTTTAGACAGACACTCCTATCTGTCGACACCAATGCAATTGTAATGAATGGGAAGGAGAGGTGATAAAACAAGTTTTTAATGTTATTCTTTTTATTGTTTTTATGGCTATAGACCGCTTTCACTCACATACTGTTTATATAAAAAGTAGCAGTTAGCAAAAAAAAAGTAATAATAATAAAGATGCCAAACAGTATGGACTGAAAAAGTTCATAAAATCACAAAACACAGACATACACAGCGTCCCAAATAAAATATTCCCACAAATATATTCAAAAAGTCTTGGCTGAAAGTCCTCACAGAAGTTGATTGAAACAAAAAATATTACTTGCTACGGAATTTATTGATTATTAAACCGGTAAAAAACATTTCTTTCGGGACACGCTGTACATCAATTTCTTATAAGGCATCTCAATCGTTCTCTTATACATTTAGGCAAATCTAAAAGCTCGACATTCCTCTTTTAATCGACCTTCGCAATCGGCCGAAACGAAAAGAAAAAATAAAATAGAAATAGTCAACAAAATAAATGTTTAACATTCGAATAACAAATAATAGCGAATTTGTCACAAAACAATCTATACGGGTAGTTAAGTAACAACACTCGGTATAATATCTAGACACGTTTGAACTTCTTATTTCTCCACAGCTACGAGTTTGAAATGTAATAAAAGTAGGATTTCTATTTGATGCGGTTAACCGCACGGTGTGTGCTAGGTTTTAGTTATTGCGTTTAAATATTCAGAAAACGATGTCAAACTTGTCTAGAACCGAATGGCGAATAAATTATATACAAATTAGGTCCTAAGCATATCTACAATTAAATAAATTACAATTACCAGTTTATACAATAAGTGCGACGAAAAAAAAAAGAACGAAACGTTTTTTTTGTCCGTTAATGGCACAACAAGAGAGAATGTATTCTACGATGTTTCTATTTAGGTCTATGTTTTACGCCAATTTAGGAAAACTATTCATATATCACAGTTTTTTTGCCGATAAGAGTGTGGATTCCGAAAAAATGTATTCAACGCCTGAGATACAAAAATAATAATAATTATTTGCAGTATGCATTGAAACTGACAGTAATACATTATAGTGTAGTACAGGGTCTGTCATTTGTGTAGTATAATTGAAATTTATTTGGAATCCTTTAAAATTTTAAGCTCATTTAAAAATCCTAGCAGCACTATTAGTTTATAATAAATATTTTTAAGGCAATTTTTCGCGCATTTTTCAATAGAAAATTTAAATTAAATAACATTTGTTTACCGTTTAATCGAATTACAAAGTAAATGTGGACATTTTATGGTTATTTACTTTTCTACCTCATACCTACTTGCACCACCTGAATTTTGGGATGAAAAAAAAAATATTTAAAAAAAGCGTTTCTCTCTAAAATTTTTGGCCTCCGTGTGCCTCAAAAGACAAATTAGTACATATGTAAAAGGTATGTATAACGTAAATATATTATATACATAAATATTACGTTTTTATGTCAAAACGTTTTTTTTTATTGTTAATGTTTTGATGTGTTCCCTTGGCCTTTTAGTATTGGGCCGTCCTGGTCCCACGCCTGGTCCATATATAAAAATACGGAAAGCGATATCGACGACCAACTTTACGTGGAATGTCAAATTCTGTAACCCAGCGGAATTTCACATCATTGGAATAAGCAGTGCGTTGATTTTTTTTTGACTCGCAACCCCGGTTGAACGAGCCTTCTCCAATGGGATATCTCATGGCTTAACTGCAATAAAAAAAAGTAATTATAAAGCGACATCTGTAGTCGTCATGAATAATGATTAAAGTAATAGTGTCTTATTAACTTTCAGTAGTACTCATTGTATTTGTTTATGGCACCGCGAATTTTAATTAAAAAGAAAAAGAAAAATGTTTTCATTTTGCAACGTCCCACTTCCACTTAATTATTTGAATGAAACCTCGGCCAAGTTTCGCTTGACGTTGGTCTAGTATTTTCGCGTGGAATGAATCTTCGTATGATTAACCAATTTTTGAGGATTAACTTTTTGAATATTGTTTGTTTTCTGAATTTTGGATTGGCTTTTAGCCAACGTTGTAATGTTGGCCAGTGCCACCGTTACCTATTATTTGGCAAATAACTTTTAAACAATTATTCACACCTGCGACGTTGCCAGGATTTCAAGTCTCTCTATCGCTATTAAATTAAAAGTGAATAAAAAACAGTTGTGGAAAATGACAGGAAAATAAAAGAAACTCATTGATGTTTTCGAGAGTAGAAATATATAACCAAGGTTTTTTGGTTGCAGTAAGAATAGGTATTTTCAGCAAGGTTCCTCAAAGTTTTTAAACAAAATTTTGCAAAGTTTAAAGTCTTGGGAGAGTTTTAGACCAGGTTACGCAAAGTTTAAAGTCTTGAGAAAGTTTTTAGACAAAGTTATCCAAAGTTTCAAGTCTTTTGAAAGTTTTTAGACAAAGTTTTCTAAAGTTTCAAGTCTTGGGAAAGTTATTACATAAAATAATCCAAAAGTTTCAAATCTTGGGAAAGTTTTTAGACAAAGTTATCCAAAGTTTCAGGTCTTGGGAAAGTTTTAGATTTAGTTAAACAAAGTTTCAAGTCTTGGGAAAGTTATTAGACAAAGTTATCCAAAAGTTTCAAATCTTGGGAAAGTTTTTAGACAAAGTTATCCAAAGTTTCAGGTCTTGGGAAAGTTGTTAGACAAAGTTTCTTGTGTTGGGAAAGTTTATAGATAAGGTTATCCAAAGTTTCAAGTCTTGGGAAAGTTTTTAGAGAAAGTTATCCAAAGTTTCAAGTCTTGGGAAAGTTATTAGACAAAGTTATCCAAAAGTTTAAAGTCTTGGGAGTTATTAGACAAAGTTATCCAAAAGTTTCAAGTCTTGGGAAAGTTTTTAGACAAAATTATCCAAAGTTTCAGGTCTTGGGAAAGTTGTTAGACAAAGTTTCAAGTCTTGGGAAAGTTTTAGACTAAGTTAAACAGAGTTTCAGGTGTTGGGAAAGTTTTTAGACTTATTTATCCACAGTTTCAATTCTTGGGAAAGTTTATAGACAAGGTTATCCAAAGTTTCAAGTATTGGGAAAGTTTTTAGACTTAGTTTCGCAAAGTTTCAGGTATTGGGAAGGCTTTTAGGCAAAGTTATCCAAAGTTTCAAGTCTTGGGAAAGATTTCAGACAAAGTTATTCAAAGTTTCAAGTCTTGGGAAAGTTTTAGATTGAGATATGCAAAGTTTCAAGTCTTGAGAAAGTTTTAGACTAAGTTACGCAAAAGTTTCATGTCTTGGGAAAGTTTTTAGACAAAGTTATCCAAAGTTTCAAGTCTTGGGAAAGTTTTTAGACAAAGTTTCAAGTCTTGGGAAAGTTATTAGACAAAGTTATTCAAAAGTTTCGAGTCTTGGGAAAGTTTATAGACAAGGTTATCCAAAGTTTCAACACTTGGGAAAGTTTTTAGACTAAGTTTCATGTATTGGGAAGGCTTTTAGACAAAGTTATCCACAGTTTCAAGTCTTGGGAAAGTTTTCAGACAAAGTTATTCAAAGTTTAAAGTCTTAGGAAAGTTTTAGATTGAGTTATGCAAATTTTCAAGTCTTGGGAAAGCTTTTAGACAAAGTTATCCAAAGTTTCAAGTCTTTGGAAAGTTTTCAGACAAAGTTATTTAAAGTTTCAAGTCTTAGGAAAGTTTTAGATTGAATTACGTAAAGTTTCAAGTCTTGGGAAAGTTTATAGGCAAGGTTATCCAAAGTTTCAAGTATTGGGAAAGTTTTCAGACAAAGTTATTCAAACTTTGAAGTCTTGGGAAAGTTTTAGATTGAGTCACGCTAAGTTTCAAGTCTGGGAAAAGTTTTTAGACAAAGTTATCCAAAGTTACAAGGCTGAGGAAAGTTTTTAGACAAAGTTATCCAAAGTTACAAGTCTGGGGAAAGTTTTCAAACAAAGTTATTCAAAGTTTGAAGTTTTGGGAAAGTTTTAGATTGAGTTACACTAAGTTTCAAGTCTTGGGAAAGTTTTTAGACAAGGTTATCCAAAGTTACAAGTCTGGGGAAGTTTTTAGACAAAGTTATCCAAAGTTACAAGTCTGGGGAAGTTTTTAGACAAAGTTATTCAAAGTTTCAAGTCTTGGAAAAGCTTTGGACTAAGACACGCGAATTTTCAAGTCTTGGAAAGTTTTAGACAAAGTTACGCAAAGTTTCATGGCGTGCGATACATTTTTTATAGGGGATTTATTTATTTGCATAAAATATCAATTAACTTACCTAAACACTGCGTTGACAGTCACTCTCACACACACAACCACACAATCCCCTCCTCAACTACGCTGCATAATCGATTTTATCCCAAGATAACGAAGCAGTCAAATCGGCCGGCGATCTGAACTCCTCCAAATTGAAAGGATCGAAAGGATCTTGAGCTACACCCAATAGAGGATCGTATCCGCCAAGATCGGTTTCTTGTGAGGCTAGGGGAGCGCTATTCGAACCGCTATTGATGTAGACGTTTTCCGGAGGAAGAAGCGACTCTAACCAATCGTCCGTATCCATGGCTATATCTTCTTGGGTATCGTTGGAGAAATTGTTGTTTTCATGTTGATTTTGACACCTGAACAAATTTAAAAACTGAAATATCCCATCTATAAACGCTGTAAGGAGTTACTTACCCTCCTAGTTCCATCACAAGTTGACTAAAGTCCATATTTTCTATATTATCTAAAGTTTCCAACAAATCCGAAGGATCTATACCTAAAGTAGCTTCCGGACCGTCCGGATCCAACGCGGTACCGTTCTGATTGTGATTGTCGTCCAAACTGTGTTGTACTTGCGCGGGATAAACGGGTTCAGTCGATTTAGTACCAGCGGAACTAGGAGTCAAAGGATCGTTAGCAGCACTAGGAGGCAACTCTCCATTTTTTATCAAAATTTCCAAAACGTCGTCGACTATTTGACTCTTGATGTGATTCTTCTTGTTCATTTGCTTGGTGGCTTCGCTGTATTGCGGCGGAGGAGGTTTCGTTGCTTCGATAAATTCGATTTTTACTTCTTTGGGAATGTTATCGTCGACAAATTCCGTTTTTATTTCCGGCGTCGCTATTATGGGAGTTGCTACTATGGAACTTAGGAAGTTCGGGGAAGAAGTGCTTCTACTATGACCGTTCAGGACTTTCGCTTTGCCTTGCATCAATTGGTTGAACATCAGAGCCGCTTCGGCGCTGTTCAGAATCAATCCCCCGGTGATATTCTTTTGATTTTGGAAATTTATTTGCTGCTGAAGCCTGAAACAAAAAACAAATTTATCATTTAAAAAAATATATCACATATAAAAATAGTTCACCTTTGTTGTTCTTCGTTCGCAGCTTGTCTGGCTTGAAGTGCTTGTAACTGTTTCATCTGCAACACGAAATTTTGTTGTTGCTGTTGCTGCTGCTGCAACTGTTGCTGTTGTTGCAGCCTCTGCTGTTGCTGCTGCTGTCTGGCTTGCAGGTGTTTTTGTAGGGCGATCATTTGGGCTTTTGGTTCAGTTCTGGTTGCAGCTTGGAGTTTCAATTGGGAAAGAGTCAACTCCCTTTGGAGTTCTTCGATTTGTCTTTGCTGTTCTCTAACTATATCTTCATGTTCCTGAAACAATAGTATATTACGTAACGAGTGCGGAAAGTGACATTTTTCACACGAGTGGGAAGTATTGAGACACTCCTACGAGTGTGAACACTATTTTTTCTACGACCATAAATATTCAAAAAGTACCTTAGGTTTTTCGCTACTATCAGTACCAATTATAATGAAAAACCGAGACTAACACTTTTTATTTCTAGTTTATCTCACAATTATAATTCGTTTACACTTTTATGTAATAAATATTTCACTTACACTTCACAAAAACTATTTTTATGCTTTGTGTTTATAATTTGAGAATTTTGACAAAAGTCTACTTCATTATTTTTCACTTTTATTCTTTATTTATTTATTAAAGGTGGACCGAAAATCGTTATAAGGGGTTTTTGGGGCCGCTTAATCAGAATTTTGCGTGGGAAACGTCCCTCTGAACACCTGGTGCGCCGTACCCTGGCCTCGAACGTCTTCTCCGTGGGGCTCCCACGAATTTCTAGCGGGGAAGGAGGGAAACTCGACGCCCGAGGGTTTTTCGGGTGGCTGAATTCAAATATGGCATCGAACAACCCCCCGGACACCTGGTGCACCCGAACCTACCTGGACGTCATCCCCGAGAACTTTCTTGACAATATCGACAAGAACAGCCCGGAAATTATTGGAGGCGTGTTTTTTGAGACGCGAAATCACAATTTCACGTCGAAAACGACCCTCCCACCACCTGGTGCACCGGAACCTGCGCTTGAACATCGTCTCCGAGGGTTTTCCAAATAAAATCGAAAAAGGTGGACCGAAAATCGTTATAAGTGGTTTTTTGCTTTATCCGCTCGACTACTCCAAAAAATACATACATACATATACTATTACTTACATTTGACTTCTGCGGGACGATTTCTAGCGCCTGCTGGATCTTGTAGTGTAAAAACTGCTGCTCTTGCATCGGCTGTGGAGAAGGACTCGTCGGATCCAGATCCATCTGTTCCGGTTTTTCGTCCCTGATACTTTCCTGAGGTGAATCGATATTTTGATAAATAGGAGAATTATGCGATTGATCCATACTGGCGTTGCTGTGTATAGAAGAATCTATGGAAGGTGGATTTTGATTGATAATATCATTCGAACCGGTAAACGGTTTAAGTCTTTCTATCAACTGCGGCTTGGAACCCGATACCGGTAAACTGCGGCGTTTCAATTCCGCCTTCAAGTCACTAACTTTCATATCTTCCAACCTACCGGTAATCCTAGACGGAGTGGACGATTCCGAGGAAGTAGAAGGAGCAGGAGAGGGTTGTTGAATGTTTATATGATTATTATTATTACTAGTTTCGGAAGAGGTGGACTTCTGCGAAGCAGGCAAGATTATTTGCGGATATTTATGTTGGAGTTGTAATTGAAATTGTAGAAGAAGAGTCTGTTGCTTCAACAGAAGATCGTAGGAGCTTTCTTCCGGCGAAGCGCTGTTGTTGGTGGGTTTTTGAGCGCTCGGTGGACCTTTGTATTCGTGGAATTTTATAGTGCGCGTTTTTGGAATCGATTTCGTTTTGGATTTTTTTCTATTTTTATCTTTGAGAGAATCACTTCTGACTGGGGATTGCACGGTGCGAGTTATTAGAGAAATGGGAGGTGGTGGTGGTGGAGCAGGAGTCGCCGGTTGGGACATAATAGGACTGGCGACGCTGGATAAGGGACTTAGGGTAGACGTGGAAGATACTAGAGATGCGGGAGATGAAGCGGAAGCTTGGGAAAGTAATGGCGCCGTCACTCGACACAAATCCGCGAATATAACTTCGCTATTGTCTTTTTTCAATATAGGACTCGAAGAAGTTACTACGACAGTCTCAGTTGGTTGTAGTAGGGATACTACTATGCCCGCTGATTTAGCCGCTGTTTCTAGAACATCGGAAGGACCTGGACTAACTCGATTATCCCCTTCAGAACTTTGGGAATCTTCTTCGGGGTTAATGTAGTTAGAAGGTAGTTGTGGCCTATGAAGTTGTCCTTCACTTGTCGCTTTGTAAGGTATCCTACCGGTTTTTACAGCCTCTTCTATGGGTTCTTCAGTATGAAGAATATTCTTTTGGATGAGCTCCAATGGTCCGGGTCTAAATATAAAAAAAAATGTTTTTTAAAAAAAATTATAATTATTACAAAAACTTACCTATGAGATAATTGGTCGTTTAAATGATCGGCTAATTTGGCTTTTTTCAACATTCTCTGTCGTTCTGCTAAGCTAGGATCGACATGACTTGGATCCACCTCTAGAATGTGACGCCTTTCCAGTTCTTGTCGAGGTGGTCTTTGTTGAATTTTAGCCTTTAGCATATCGCCAGTTTTCGCCCTTTCTAATTGACGCCGCTGGCCGTGGTAGGCGGCCGGCGTTTTGTGAGCTGCAGAAGGAAAAAAAATATACAGTGTGACTCAGTTAAGATCGCAACATTTGATAAGGACTCTTTTTACTTGTTATACCTCATTCAAAAACCAGGAGGAGTAATTTGAATTTAAGTTGGCAATTCTATAGACCTCTGATTGGTCAGATTCCGCCCAGTTTTACACAACACTTTTTGGCATTGACATCAGCTGATAATTTCCATTTTTGATAGTTCTGACAGATAATAGCTATTTACCTAACAAGTGCGGAAAAACATTTTCCGCAAGTGTTAGGCACAATAGTTTTTCTACGATCGTGAAGAAAGTCAACATTACTAATCAAAAGTTGAGATATTTTTATCTGATTATAAGTGCTTATAGTTTATTTAGAAACAAATTTTATTAGATTATTGATAAATTAAACATAAAGTGAAATATTATTAACAATAATAGTCGAAATCTAATACCTAATTACATTACTTAAATTTATAGCAGATGCTAGTTACTTGTTGAACGGATGTAATTTTGTCATCGCATTCGCTCTTGTTATTTAATTATACCAAGGTAGAGGAACAAAATACAGTGCAGAAAATATTGGTGGAATACCAGGACTTTTGAAAAATTGTGATAGGTGAATTAAAAATGCTGTTAGAAGAACTTCAAGTTATCTTTATTGGATAAAATTTTGCAAGCTTTGAAACAAATTAAATTCAATTATGAATCCTTTGTATTGTTACACATTTGGAAAGATATCGTCAAAAGTAGAACATGACAATATCTGTTTATGGAGGTTATAAGGTATTGATGATTTGAAACGATATAGAAAAGAATAGGTTTTTTTAGAAAATTGGTTTTTGAAGGCAAAAAAAGGAAGGACCATGAAGAGAGTATCTCACAAGTATTTGAAAAGTGAAAAGAATATTATTTCTAGAAATTGAGTTATCGACTTCCTTTTTATTGCATTCAGTTATTTGATAATTAAAAAACAGCCATATTAGAGTAATGTGTTTGTTCTAATCTTTCAGTTTAAATTAAAAATTTCAAATACGAAACAGGAAAGAGTTTTACATGTGAGAATACCCGTCTGTTTAAGTATAAACATTGAACATCTAAATAATACTTATGATTATGCGTGGCCGATTTCTTCATCAATCAAGGCATATTTAATAGATTTGGAACACGACTGTTCATTACTTTTTCGGAACACACCCTTTAGTAACTAATCTGGTAACTTTTAGTAGTGTGGGTAAGGCTTTTCAAATCACTCCTCCTGGTTATTAAATGAACTATAACATTTCATATAAGTCAGAAGCGTACATTTTTTGTGAGGGTTCTAAAAGTGATAAAAAAAACTATTTGCCATTTTTTTATTGGGCTTTTTGGTTACCACACTGTGAAGAATGTCCCTTGAAACTATGAATTTTGAGTACCGTAACTTCACCGATGTAAATAAAATTATTTTTTGAAACAAAAAATGATCTACTTACGAGGCATGATTCCTTGAGCAACCAGCTGATCGAACGGTCTTCTAAGTAACAATTTCACCTTCAGGGCTGTAACAAAAAATTCAGATTGAACTAAAACACTACGACACATGTCCACTACGTCCGCTGAGTGCACCACACTACGCGTCCATGAGAGTGAAAAAAAAACCACGGAAAGAATTTCACGTAGATCCGAAAAAAATAGCGTAGGAAAAAATTGAACAAGAACACGCGGACCCGTTCAGGGTGGGCGATCGAAGAGGCGGGCGACCGCCCCCAGAAGAACTACACCGTTTGTTCCGGCTATGAACTATCGGTGTTCGAAGAGCTGATTAGACTGTCTTGAAAAGTTAAATAATAAAAATATTGTGGTTGTTATTGTGATGCAGGATAATGTGCAGAATATTTTAATTATAAAAGCAGTGACGTACCAATAAGAATAATTAATAAAGATATTCTGGGGGAAATAAACATTGTGATAATAATACAGATTCAAGATGTGAGAGAACAAAGGTTACCAGTGGCGTATCAACTCACTACAATTGTTGAATGAGTATATTCTAATAAGAGGGTTGTCCTTTATAGTTAGGAAGGCGAGGTCGCTAAATGGCGACATTCTCGAGCACCATCGAGACCTATCAAAATCGTAAGATAAAGTAATTTGAAAAAAAAGCTCGTATGGTAAAAACCATTTTAGCGGTGGGTATGGCTTGTACGGTTTTTCAAAAATGTTTAAAAAAAACAGTTACTTGGGCATTCTCGAGCGCGTCAGATATTCATACCACGTGTGCCACAAGTGCCTCTGATAACAATAACGGTATACTAATCTGCCGGTTTGCGTGGTGGGGGTAGGCATATAAAGTAGTCAAAAATCCGAGAAAAAAAATTTACTTAGTCAAGAATGATTTTGAGAATACTTTTTTTGCAAATCATAAAATACAACGTGGGTAATAACAAAAATTGATTATTTTTCATTTCTTCCAATTTCCAAAGGAAATTTTGAAGAAATAAAGGATTTTAAGAAGGTCAAACATATTCGACAAGATACGACACTGAAAAATAATCACGTTTGAGACGGGTTCCGGTGTTTGACGGAAACGGGCAACCGCTAATGTCGTCGATTAATACCCAGGTAATAGTTGTGTCAGCTGAATTTAAAACGACATTTCACCCAATTCAATTTTATCTTTCAAAAAATAGTTTGCCTTTAAAAATTTTGTTTTTCTTTAATAGTAGACTTGACCAAATGCAACTACTGCAAAATTGGTTTATTTTAAAAATAAAACTATCAATCTGAATTTGAATTGTTTGATCTTTACCACCGAGTTTATTGTTAGTATTAAATTTTATATATGTAATAATAGATACTTCGCATTCACATCAGCATTACACCATTATATTCTGTTAACAGAAATCTTCAAAATAATATCTGCATATTTATTGTAAATTGTTTCGCATATACAGGGTGATCATTTGAATTCCGACACATTTTATGAGCCCATAAGTTGCAAACCGATTAAGATATCGAGAGGCGGTTTTGACTGAATGACTTCAGGAATTAAGAATTTATATATATATACTTAGACATTTTAAATGGAACACCCTGTATGTTTTTGAACCGTCAGATAGGCTGAAGCTTCTACTTTTCAAAAATATATGGTTTTATATCAATTTAAGGAGTTCTTAAGGAGCAGATTATCTTTAAAAGACAGACTGCAATTCGTTGACTACAGTTAATTCCGTACATTTTTGTCAGCGCATAACTTCTGAACTAATCATGACATCATGACTTATGGTACATCAAAGACAGAATTGTAACTCGTCTTATATCTTTAGGCATGGTCGCTAACAGCTGATACTGATATACAGGGTGTCCCGTAAATTAGAGACATGAGGTAGTTGTAATATTGGAAGCGTGCTAGCTTAACTCTATCCGGTACAACAAAGACAGACTTGTAACTCGTGCCATATCTTTAGGCCTGGTCGCTAACAACTTATACTGATATACAGGGTGTCCCGTAAATTAGAGGCATGATAGATCGTTAAGAAATATTTATAATACCCAAATGCAACTTTTCTCTAAACTTCTTAGTTTGTGAGATATAGAATGTTAAAAGGTGCAGAAGAAATACACATTTTATTTCATATCTTTCCGGGGATGGAAGTATAAATTTAAAATTTTTTGTACGTTATTGTCTCTTCAAAACACATCAACAGTATGAATTATGTCAAATTATAATGAACCAGTGGCGTGGTACGAGGGGATCGTAAACTTTTATTGTACCATATTTTTGAAACACCTTGTATTTAGATCTAAAGACTTTGGAATGCAATTGTTTATTAAATTTCCTACATAAAAGGTAATCTTTGTTGAACTCGATAGAACACTCCGTTTTCAAGATTTTTTACTCTTTATTAAAGTGAGACACTTTTTTAAGTTGTTTTTTGTTAAAAAAATTTGTAGTAGGTACCTGCTTAAAGATCACTTACAAATAATTCAAACACAAACGTTTCTTATGAATTTGTAATTAATTATTATTTAAGGGAAGATAAAATGTTAAGTAAATATTTACTACTACAAATTTATTGTTTAAAAACATTACAACATAAAAAAGTGTCTTGCTGCAATAAAAAGTTGAAAATATTGAAAATGGAGTGTTCTATCGAGTTTAACAAAGAGTACGTTTTTTGTAGAAAATTTAATAAAGAATTGCAGACAAAAGTTTTCAGCTGTAAATATAGGGTGTTTCAAAAATATGGTACAATAAAAGTTTACGAAATCCTCGTACCACGCCACTGGCTTATTAGAATTTGACATAATTAATACTGTCGATGTGTTTTGAAGAGACAATAACCTACAAAAAAATTTTAAATATGTAGGTACTTCCATCCCCCGAAAAGATATGAAATAAAATGTGTATCTGTATCTGCCCGAAGGTATTGATTTTATTAATTTTAATTTGTCCCGCTTATTTAGGCACCCTACCAGCTTTTTTTGGGTCTTCCTGTCGCTTTCTTTTGTGCTTATTTCGCCTTCCATTTTTATTTGGTTTGGTCAACCTTCATCCGAATCATCTAAGTTGTTGTCTTTCTATACGATTTTCGATACACTTTTCAATTTTTTTTTGAATAAGATCTACACTGTGGGCCGAAATAAAGGTGTAGGTACATTTTTTAATTGAAAATATTTTTTTTGTTTTTTGGGCGATTTATTTTCTATTGCACAGGGCTAATAACCTAGCGTGTCCTCAACATGACTGTAAATTTGGAAGCAAAAATAATGTACAGGGTCGGACTTATAAAAAAAATTATATAACATTGCATTTGAGCTCGTTGAAAATGAAAACTGTCTTAGCTTAAATTGTACTAATATGCATTTTCGGTAGATAAACTATCCAGAACACTTCAGTAAAAAGGAAATTTTCCGAAATTACCGGATTCGCGAAATACCATTTTTTTATTAAATAACATTTTAACAAATAACACATTTATGAAAACAGTTTAGTAAATTTAAAACTTAAAGTAAAATATTATGAATGTGGCCACCATTATTGTTTACCACTGTCGTCTGCGCTATAAATTGATAGCCTCACCCTGTTCAAAATTGTTCCAAACAAACTGCATTCTTTCTTTGAGCTGCTCGATTGTTTCAAATTGTTGTCCCTCATACAAATTTTGTTCGAAAATTCCCCAAATTGAATAATCCCGGATTTAATTCTGGGCTGTTAGGTGGCGACATTCATAATATTTTTCTCTAAGTTTTTAAGTTACTAAACTGTGTTATTTGTTAAAATGTTATTTAATAAAAAAATAGTATTTCGCGAATCCGGTAATTTTTTTATAAGTCCGACCCTGTACATTATTTTGCTTCCAAATTCACAGTCATGTTGAGGACATGTTAGGTTATTAGCCCTGCAAAAAGAAAATAAATCGCCCAAAAAACAAAAAAAATATTTTCAATTAAAAAATGTACCTACACCTTTATTTCGGCCCACAGTGTATATCACAGCTACACATTGAAGAATGGAAGATCTAAAGATATATGAAAAATAAAATCACTACTTACATTCTTTGTTTTGATCGATAACGATTGGAGAAGTATCGATGATAGCCTTAGGAGGTGACTCCCTGGGGCTGGTGGGAGATCCACCACCTTCCGCCATATTGTTACGGAACCACTCTGGATATATCGCCGAAATGGTGTCTACCAAATCGCGATCGAGTTGAAGTTGCCAATACCCAGAGCCAGAATCGCTAAGATGACTGGACTCTGAAATAAAAAATGAAACAAAAATTAAAATTAATCATAATAAAAATGGAGTTAGTCACATGAGGCAATGTTAAATAATCTCTATTAAAACCTTTAATAATTTTTCACTTCATCTTGTATAGAACTTTCCAAGATATATTTAAAAAAATAAGACCTTGGTAAACGTATTTGCAGAAAAATAAATTTTTATTTACATAATGCCCAACAATTTTTAGGTAGATTTATCATGCAGCTGTGGTGGATTTGAAAACTTTTAATACATATATCCTACAATATATTATGTATATATACACACATGTATATGATGTAATAAAATTTTACCGTCCAATAAACATAATTTAAATAGCGAATAATAACAATTTTTTTTTGAAAAATTTATATTTTTTGGCACAAGTTAATTTCCTCATTTGTTATTAACGAGTCTAAAGAATGTTACAACTTTTTTCAATTTCAATAATTAATCTGAAATTTTTCTTTGATATCTACTGTGATTGGACACTTTTATGACGCCTAAGAGTGTCTACATTAATAACCCTGGTAGACCAACATTTTTTTTGCTGAATAGTACACAATAGTACATTGTTTACCGGGTAGGAAAAGCTTAACATTCCTGGACGACTGTGAAGATTGCTAAGTCGAGGCGCAAGCCGAGACTTAGCAACACAGAGTCCAGGAATGTGGCTTTTCCTACGAGGTAAACATACTATTTTTCCGCAAATCGTTTAAAATTCGACAGATATTGATTGATTTAAAAAAAAAACGCGATAATTTTATTCCCAAATAAACGTATTGAGGTTGAATTGTCAAACTTGACGCTTATAAATTTAATTGCTGGTGTTCTCGAAAGTAAAATGATAAGTGATGATGAAATTTTCATTCCTGGGACTCCTCCAGAGCTGGTTGAGGCAGTGAATACTGCTTCATTAGAATTATTGCCAAAGAAATCAAGAGAAAAGTACGAAAATGCATACAGACGTTTTATGGATTATCGCATGAGTAAAAATACGAGTTCTTTCTCAGAAAATGTTGTAATGGCATACTTCCCAGACCTTTGTTTAAAGATGAAATCTTCAACATTATGGGCCAATTATTCAATGCTGAAGTCAACCCTTGCACTTAAACACAATGTAGATATATCTACATACTCAAAACTTCGTTCTTTATTGAAACGGCAAGCTCAAGGTTATAGGGCAAAGAAATCTAAGATTTTAAGGAAGGAAGAAATTGAAAAATTTATCCAGGAAGCTCCAGATAAAGAAAATTTAATGATTAAGGTAATTTACAAGGTTTTAATTTCTATTTAGATTATAGCTTTATTTATTTTTTAGGTGGCTGTAATATTTGGTATTTCTGGGGCCTGTAGAATGGATGAGTTAGTCCGAATGACTGTACACGATATAGAAGACTTAGAATCTAAGCTTTTAATCAGCATACCTGATTCGAAAACCAACAAACCAAGATCATTTGTAATTAATCAGATCTACTTGAATGTTTATCGAAAGTATGTATCGTTAAGACCAGAAAATATGAACAGTGACCGATTTTTCTTTAAATATCAAAGCGGAAAGGGTTGTAGACAAGTGGTAGGAATTCATCAATTTAGAAAAATGCCCAAAATAGTTGCTACTTATTTGAACTTGGTAAATCCGACAGAATATACTGGTCACTGCTTTCGTCGGTCTTCTGCAACAATATTGGTTGACTCTGGTGCCGACATAACTAGTTTAAAGAGGCATGGCGGATGGAAGTCATCAAACGTTGCTGAAGGATATATCGAAGAATCGCTTAACAATAAGGTTGAGGTGGCAAATAAAATTTTCACAGTACAAAATATTCAACAAAATGACCCTACCACCCTGCATGTTGTCCAAAATGTTTCTTATAGTTCTAAGAGTGTTCCTCCAATGTTCAATAATTGTACTAACTGTCAAATTACTGTAAATATAACAAATTGATCTTAAAAATGTATTCAGCAATGACTTGATGTTTTCAAAATATAAATTAATTCCTTATAATAAATGACATTTCCTTACAGTAAGGAAGTCCTGACTTTTTCTTCAAGAAATTTTGACAGGAATGTCAAAATTTCCTAGCGATTTTCGGAAATATTCATTTGTAACACATTTTACTTTTTCATATTCTCCTTTTTTAGTCTAATTTACTGTCTGGAATCTTACTTTGTGGACTCTACTATTTTAAAATGAAACTAAAAGTAAAATAGTCTCTTTATATATAACACACAAGACACATCAGAAGAAGGCGCAATCCGCAATCTGAACCTCAGGAGGATGCACAATGGTCCAATTGTGGCTTAAGTGCTGTGGGGTCACCACACCCTTTAAAATCTTACAGACACAGATAGTCTCAAGTTTTTAATACAAAGTTCTGGGACTCCATGTATTTATATTTTTTCAAATAACACAAAATAATACCAACTACGAACTCCCAATATCACATTTTCCGATTTGCATAACACACATTTATTCGAAAGTACACGTATACGTTGTTTTCAAGATCAAATAATCTTATCCAAGGTATTAGGTAATGGTAATAACATTATTCGAGATTCATAATATGCCCACGCAACGAACCAGCTGTCAGTGGATAAACAAACTTTTATAAATGGGATACGAACGCAAAACAAAGATTCACATTAACACAATTTTTCCAGATAAACATATCAAATTGTAAAGGTGGAGGTTTTTTATTCAGTACGTTCCAAGTAGTGTAATAAGAAATAATATTAGAACTATCTGTAGAGTAGGGAGGGTGAGTGTGTAGGCTCACAGCACTTAGGCCACATGTGACCCATTGTACATTCTCCCGAGGAGTTGTCCTCTTAGGTCATCGTCCATCCTGACCTTCCCAGGAAGGTGGACAGGTCACTAGGAGACATCTCCTTTATAACGGCAGGTGTAGGCCAAGACTCACCGAACACACACTCTCTTATTGATGATAACTCCGGACACTCGCATAAGACAGTTTCATCTCCCTGTTCACACATCCTGCATAGAGGTGTGTCCACTAGCCCCATAGTATGGAGGTGTTTCCTTAGTTGACAGTGGCCAGTGAGAAATTCTACTGCTGGTCATCGCCAAATATTTCTTCGACGCCAGCTTCCCATGGTCACCCAGGGTGATCCTGGTAAGACTGCATCCTTTGACCCCATCCCATCTCTTAAGGGATTGAGCATGGGTGTAACGTTCGGCAATGCGATCACCTTTACTCTTGTCGTGCCTTTTTACCCACCTCAGGATAAAGGGCACGACAAGAGTAGTAGTAGCACTAAATGAAGTGAAATGAATTGAAAGTTGGTTGGGTTGGATACTGTAGTCTGAGTGAGCACCTCAAACCTAAGCAGGGCCGGATTTAGGGGAGGGCAACCGGGGCGAACGCCCCGGGGCCTCCACAAACGCGGGGCCCCCACAATAGAGACTTCGGGGAAAAAACTCTTCCAAACTCCAACTAGTAAACAGTAGTAAGCATCTTTTCCTTTGATATTTTTTTTTTGCCCTTTTACCTTTACCTACAGCCTACAGTACTATGTACATACATGATAATTTGATTATATTAATCTTAAATAAGAGAAATCATTGATCTATATTTGTTCACTCCAATCAGGCAATCAGTGGAATATCAAAATCTCAAATGGCCCTGATAAGCACTTCCAAGTCACTACTCATCTTGAGGGAGTACCCCAATCGCTTAATGGCTGAGTGGGGTGGTACTTGCCCGCAACCTCGGAGGTTGGGTATTCGATTCCGTGTCTCGACAATTAAAAATTTCACCCTGTAAAATTCATAATTGACCATACATTATTTAGTTTGTTGGAATCGATTCATTAAGAAGATTTCAAAAATAAGCAAATATACAGGGTGTTTCATTAAAATAAAACAATACTGACTATGGCATACTTGCGTGAATCACCCTGTACATTTAAATTTATGTTTACATAACGCACAACTCAATTCAAAAGTTCACGTGTCTCGGCATTTTTTATAATTTTCTAAAACAATGACACAAAGAATTTTATTCCATGAGTGGTTTCCACACTGTACATAATATGAATTAATTGCAGTATATGAACAATCGGTCAATCGGTGTTCTTCAATTCTTAAATAAATCAATTATTATTGACTAATTGGTAATTTTTTTCATATTTATGTGTTTGTTCAATACTAAGGTAATCTACTTGGTTTCACAATAAATTATTTATTGAAACACTCGACTGAAAAAAAATAGTTTACTTTATTTGGAAAATAATTTGGGGCGGCGAGGGGGCCTCCGCTCCTTTGTTGCCCCGAGGCCTCTGGACCTCTAAATACGGCCCTGAACCTAAGTGTTGATATAACAACATGTTTAGTTAACTTAAAGGTTTGAGACTGCTTTCTATCAATTAAATGACAACTTGGGGCAAACATATAGGGTAAACTTTATTTTAAGATTATTGATTTTTTTAATTTTCATGATGATGGTGACACTGGTTCTGCTACATAACCAACGTTTATTCAAATATTATATATTATATCGTTTTTTGGGGGTTGAGAATGTTGTGTATGTGAAAGTTTTTCGTTTTAGCTATTTTAAATATCAAAAATGTCGTGATCTATATTAATAAGAGTTGCTGCTACCTATTTAAATTAAAAAATTTAAATTCTTTGCTAAAATCTGAAAAGTGACAGGTTACTAACAAAATCATACTGCTCAGTGCGCATAATCACAACCTAGATAAGTGAATAAAAACATGGTGTGTTGCAAACACATTTTTTTCTTGTCAATGTTTTGGTGTTCTAAGTTAAGGATCCTAAAAAATTGACTGAAAATTGTACTAAATCATTGATAATTACAAAGGGACATAAGAAACGAAAGAAAACTTGTTTTCGAACTTCCGTAACATATTAAGTATAAAAAAAAACAACATACCGACCGCCTACGTATCTTCTTCGATGACATCAGATAAACAAAAATTGTTATAAACAACTCGCGAAACGAGCAACAAACAAAAACCAATAAATTCGTAAATTTCGATGAGGAAAGATAAATTTTCACGATGTTAGGTGCAAAAGAAAAGGCATTAGGTACTACGTTAGATCGTCGGTAGTGTCGGTACTAAAGTCGTGTTCGAGGTCGATGGGAAACTGAGAATAATAAACTAACAAACGAGGTATTAGTAATTTTTGTGAGGGCGGAAACCAGTTTTGCAAGAGCAGGAATTGTTATTACTGGTTATTTGAAAGATAAAAATGTTTCGATATCACCTGTAAGAGTGAGATTTTCTTTGTTAGAAAACACAGAGCAGGAGTAGCACTCTGAGGAAGACAAATTTTTTCGTTAAACAGTGCACATATTTGACCCAACTAGACAGGGTTCATAGCCATTTTACACAAAATAAAATTCCCTGACTTTTGCAGGTTTTCCCTGACCCACAATTTTTTTCCAGGTCACTTTTAGGTATCCACTAAAAAAGAAAGTCTGTGGCAATTGAAATTCTTCCAAAGCTTACCCCCTCCTTCCCACACACTTACACTAAAAAAGTTATTTTCATTCAAACTCATAGTTGGGAAGAAGCATCACGTTTGAAGAAACCAATACATATGTCTCATTTTTATAAACAAAATTTAAACAAAGAATCTGAAAGGAATAAAAACACAAAAATAAAAACAAATGAGAAAATATAACATAAAAACAAACAGTTATAAAACTCTTCAAAACAAAAAACCCAGATTCGCATCCCAAAATATGCAGGGTAACAACAAATTATTCCCTGCCGATTGGCCAATACATTAGAAAATTTAAGTAACGATAGTACTTAACGTTTGTCTTTTTAACCAAATTATTTTTAATTGAATTTTTATTTTAATTTTCGAGAGTCTTTATATGTTCTGTGAGTCATTTTTATTGTAGTCGTAGTTTTTAGCTCCTCCTAGAAAATGTTCATCAGATGCAAGTTTTTTAAATTGACAAAAACTTTTTTCTGCTTACCTACTCGTTATTATGTTTATCGTAAAAGTATTGAATTAATTTATTTGCATTTTGTGCAGAATCCATGAATATTCTTGGGTCAAAACAGGTAATATACTTTGCCAAATTATATTTTATGCATGATTTTTCAGCAATTTTTTTTACTGCTGCTACAAGAAATTTTTGACATTCTTTCCAAAATCTTACTAGTTTTACTTCAGAAACCTTTAGTATCATGTCATTCATGTCCGAGTTAGCTATCTCTTTTTATTTCATAGGTATAAAAAATAATAAGAGAATGGTTAAAGTTTATGGGGAACGATCAATAATTTTATCTAAACTTGAAGGGGAAAGATCCATAATTATTTTCCAGGTAGGGGAAAAATTTCCCTGACATTTTTGGTTATTTCTGTTGAAAATGATGTTTTTCCTGACTTTTCCCTAACCATCTTTGAATTCCCTAACTTTTCCAGGTTCTCCAGGAAGCTATGAACCCTGCTAAAGATATGGAACGCCTACATTTTTTGTATTTTGGTCCAAACAAAAATTTACTTAATCAAAAATGATTTACAAGACATTTGAGACTCAATTATTTATATTTAAAATAAATGCCGGTTTTGGATCGTTGCTAAATACCATCCTGTATTGTTTTCAGATTAACCAGGGCTAGCCCCATTTTCCGGAGGCGTAAATTTATTCTATATACGCGTTGTTTTACTTTTAATTTTATTATTAGCTAATCGAAACTCATTATTTATTCAATCGAAGATCAGTAAAAAATTTTTAGTTTATTTATTTAATACGTGTGGGATTGTTCGAGTGTTCTCGAAATTTAAACCGGTTAATATTGTACTTTTTTATTATATTTCAGTTAAATAGTTTTTTTTGGTTCAGGAATGTGAGTTTTTCACTACCATTATTTTTTTAAACTTTATTGTTAACTTTTTTTCCAATAGATTTGTCTTTAAGAAGTGCTCTGCTAAAATTTCATTTCAATATTCGCAGTTTTGTGGTTTTTACGATTTTTCAAGATATGAGCTCTTTTTGGTTACATCATATGAGTTTTTTTACTATCTCCACTTTGTCCAGTTATAAAACGAAAACTTCGCTGTATAGTATTGTTGATTTTTTTTCCCAATAGATTTGTCTTTGAAGAGTACTCTGCTAAAATTTCAGCGCAATATTCACAGAATTGTAGTACTTGCGATTTTTCAAGTTATGAGCTCTTTTTGGTTCAATAATATGAGTTTTTTCACTATCTCCACTTTGTCCATTTATATAATAAAAACCTTCCTGTTTATAGTACCGTAGAATTTTTTACTAGTAGCTTGGTCTTTGAGGAGTACTCTGCTAAAATTCCATTCCAATATTCATAGTATTGTGGTTTTCACGATTTTTCAAGTTACGAGTTTTTTTTGGTTCAAGAATGTGAGTTTTTTCACTATCTCTTGTCCATTTATAAAATGAAAACCTATCTGTTTATAGTACCGTAGAATTTTTTACTAGTAGCATAGGTTTTGAGGAGTACTCTGCTAAAATTTCATTTCAATATTCACAGTTTTGTGGTTTGTACGATTTTTCAAGTTATGAGTTCTTTTTGGTTCAAGATTGTGAGTTTTTTCTCTACCTCAACTTTGTCCGAAAACTTGATTGGTTATAGTATTGTTAAATTTTTTCCTAATAGATTTGTCTTTGAAGAGTACTCTGCTAAAATTTCAGCACAATATTCACAGAATTGTAGTACTTGCGATTATTTAAGTTAAGAGTTCTTTTTGGTTCAATAATATGAGTTTTTTCATTACCTCCACTTTGTCCATTTATAAAATAAAAACCTTTTCGTTTATAGTACCGTATAATTTTTTACTAGTAGCTTGGTTTTTGAGGAGTACTCTGCTAAAATTTCACTCCAATATTCACAGAATTGTAGTACTTGCAATTATTCAAGTTACGAGTTCTTTTTGGTTCAATAATATGAGGTTTTTCACTATCTCCACTTTGTCAATTTACAAAATAAAATAAAAACCTTTTCGTTTATAGTACCGTAGAATTTTTTACTAGTAGCTTGGTCTTTGAGGAGTACTCTGCTAAAATTCCACTCCAATATTCACAGTTTTGTGGTTTTTACGATTTTTCAAGTTATGAGCTCTTTTTGGTCAGGAATGAGTTTTTTCACTACCCTCACTTTGTCCATTTATAAAACGAAAACGTGATTGTTTATAGTATTGTTAGATTTTTTCCCAATAGATTTGTCTTTGAAGAGTACTCTGCTAAAATTTCAGCATAATATTCACGGAATTGTAGTACTTGCGATTATTTAAGTTAAGAGTTCTTTTTGGTTCAATAATATGAGTTTTTTCATTATCTCCACTTTGTCCAGTTATAAAACGAAGACTTGATTGGTTATAGTATTGTTGATTTTTTTCCCAATAGATGTGTCTTTGAAGAGTACTCTGCTGAAATTTCAGCACAATATTCACAGCATTGTAGTACTTGCGATTTTTCAAGTTACGAGTTCTTTTTGATTCAATAACATAAGTTTGATCACTATCTCCTCTTTGTTATTGCAGTCCATTACTCTATGTACTTTTTGAAACAAACTTGGTTCATCTCCTGTACTTTCTTACCGCTAAAAATTTGTCTAAGGACGTTTATTTCCTAGACTTCCAACATCAATACTAGTATTTTTAATTGTGTGAAGTGTGAAGATTATCTTTTTTAAAAATTTCTCATTTTATTTAGTGAATTACTCTAGGTAAAGACCCGGTGACCCAAATAAACGATTAAATATAGAATCTTTTGATTGATGAGAAGAGAAGAAAAAAAAAAGACAAAATAATATAATTGATGTGTGGGTTATTCTAGTGCGAAAAGGTGAATCTCTACCTGCTCTCGCCCACCTACGAAAAAACAGCTCACACCAAGCCAACTTTTGTTTCTGTTGATTCCCTGATAAACTGGTACATTATTCAAGATTGTCATACCAGGTGGGTCGTTATTTAGGTTTTTTTTTGTACCATAAAATAGTGGTTATAAAAAGAATATATTTTTCCTCAAAACAAGAGAAAAAAAAAGGGTTTTTTTTTGAAACCAAAACAACTGTTTTTTTTTCATTTTGACATGTGTCAGTTAATTCGAATTTATTATTCAACCGACCAGCGGAGATATTTTTAATTTCATTGAAAATTCACACCCACAATTTGGTTGAGAAATAAAATGGGAACGTTTATTGGAACTAAGGAAGGAACACAGATGTTATAACCAACAATAGACATACATATCGCGAAAAGTCTATTCGAGCCATACGATTTACACAAGTACGACAAGGAAAATATGTGCAAAACTACTTGAAAGAGAGAGAAGAATAATTGTTCGCAGTCAGCGTTGGGCGTGTTTTCAGTTCCAGGTACCAATCTGATATGAAAGCAGCGTTGCCAGTTTAAAATGTTTGGAACTTTCTGAGGAATAACTATTTTAGATCGAATTCAACTTTTAATAACGCCGTATTTATTGGGAGAAATTCTAGATTGGTGATATTATTGACTTTTGAAAAATAAGTGAAAATCAACATAGATAATAAAATAAAATAGTTCCAGAAAATAAATGGACAAATTACAATCTGCAATAAATAAAATCTATACACTGCTTTCGATTTAACAATTATTGCAGGTATTTAACATTGTTGCCGACAAAAATTGGGAAAAGCTTTTACAAATAAGTACATTTCTTCTTCTCTCTCTTTCAAGTGTTATTTCTCATATTTTCCTTGTCGCACTTGTGTAAATCGCATGGTTCGAATAGACTTTTCAACAATCTGTATATACAGGGTGTACCAATCCTACGACCTTACGACAAACTTCAGTATATGGGTTATTTTGAGATATATCAAAAAATGTTATTAACAAAAATAGTAAATGTGTTAAAGGTCCATATTTTGAAATTTTATCGAACTATACAGAGTGCTGCATAACTCCGTTACAAACAAAACATATGATTTTTCAAATGGGAACCCCTGTATATTATACCGAATTCGGATTGGTTACATTTTTTGAAGCTTTTGATATAAGGTTTTTCCACGTTATACAGTGTCCTTCAAAAGATATGGACATGTTTAAGTGAAAATCGTAGGTAAATCAACGCTCTGTAGCTTGTTGTACGTTGAAGAAAAAAAATGTATTTTGTCAAATAGAGTTTCGCAACATGATGCAATATCTCCGTATCCTATTAAATTTCAATTATATTCTTTCTTATATACAGGGTGAACGGAAGCTCGAACCTGTCATTTTCTTTCTTAACCCATATACCGAAGTTTGTCGTAAGGTTGGTACACCCTGTATAGCCAATAGATTATCCACCGAAGAATGTTTTGAAATTCCTAAATTTAAAGAACTTAGAAGGGTTTAAAGGTCATAATGTTTAACCGCGCGGTGACGTCATAGAACAGTATGGTCCCAGTACACGCATATTATACATAATATATACTGTTGAACAGGGAATTGCTACGAGAAAGAAGAATTATAACAAAAATGGCCTCGTGAAAAAACTTGAAATTTGAAAACATTGTGTGTCCACCGCTACAGGGTGTAATATGATTGAAAAATATATGCTATAAAAAATCTTCAGTAATCAACGTAACTAAATCCAATACAGCTAAATCTGGAGATCTAGGAGACTACCCAGAGTCTACACATCAGCATGTAGCTATATGATGAAACCTCCACATATAAAGAAGTTATTTATGTTAAGAAAAGGGATGTGACAAAAATATTTGGCAGACGATTTTTCATCGGGTAAATATTTTTAAAACTCGATTTATTTGTTTACGTCTAGGAAGATTCTACTAAAAGCAGGAACTTGTTGTCGATGTCGGAAAATTAGGTCAAAAATTAGTCAACAAATATATACGTAAACACAAAATGTATGTTTCTATGAAATTGTGTGAAAGGGTAGAAGCATTTATTAATGAGTTTTATTTTAGAAAAACATATTTTTACCGAGTACGAGGGGACGTTTATAGTTATTTATCTACAATTGTCATGTGACAGGTACGATTCTTTACATGCGTGCGTTAATAATGTCCATATTCCACTAATTACGTAATAGTATATTGAGTAACGTGTGTGGTAAAAAGCATTTTACGCACGAATGGAAAAGTTACGCACGATGCCGCGTGGCAGCGAGTGCGTAAAATGCTTTACATCACGAGTTACGTACTATACTTTACCTACGACCTACTTGTACTTGTATATTTTATAAGAAGATTAAGAAATAACAGTTACATAATTAGAGGTGCTTGGTAAACTCCATCTCTATTACTCTATTACCAATGAAAGAAGCACATTGAAGAAATAACGTTTAATCATTATTAATATATTGTTGATAATCGAAAGTCCATATTTCAATTATAATCAATACATATACTTAGCCCTTTGGGCTTTTCATAGTTAAACGTGGCCATATCGAATGTTTTCAAATAGTAAATTTTGAATAAAATGGTGACGTCTATTGACAGTTGCTAAGATGTTGCTGGGAAGCCGTGCGATTTACTTTACAGCTGTGCTTTTTTTACAGTGCGTAATAGACGTTTTATTATATAATGGTTTTATTTTATTCGTGTTCAAGATAAAAAGGCCTACATGAAAGTGGCACGACTTAGCCGCAATGGGACCTTTTGTAGAGCGTTTAATTCTGAAAAAAATCTGAATGTGGTCAAAACGATGAAATACCGCTGAGTTAGAGAAATTTGAAGATGAAATATCAGAGGTTTCGTGTATTTTAAATGGAAAATCTTTACATGCCTTGTATGTATATAAGTATGTAGGTATTTTGCGGTGACATTCACTGAGACCTAAAAGATCTATTGTGCCCCCTTACTTCTACTTAGATTCTGATGAGAGTTTCAGAAACTAGTAGTTCCTTTAGTCCTATTTCCCGGAGGAATTTTAGGATGTCTGCAGGCTTCAACTTAAGCAAATGTTCCTCTTCTATCCAGTAATCTCCCAGGTGCTGTGCTCTAGGATTCTGGAGTGCTGTGCAGTTGGAAAGTATGTGGATGGAGGTTTCTTCTTCCATGCCACAAAATCTGCATTCTTCTTCCTCCACTATTTTGAGCTTTTTCAGGTGCCCATTCAGGCGACAATGTCCCGTTAGGATCCCTGTTAAAACTCTTAGCGCAGTTTTACTTTGACTTATGCATTCATTTGATCTCAACAGGTTGTAGTCATCCAGAAAAGTCTTTGATTGTATGAGCCTTACTAGATATTTCCAATGGTCAGATCGTCTCTTTTTCTTGGCTTTACCTATTTCTTCCAATATTACATTGGGGCTGATTCCGCAAAAGGATTCAGGCACCCAGAAAGGTATTTCAGTCCCCCTCTTTGCTAGTTCTTCTGCTATTTCATTTTCTTCTATTCCAGTGTGTCCTGGAATCCATACTAAGGTGACTATCTTGTGCTCGCCTTGGCAATCTCACACCATTTTAGAACTGATTACACAAGAGCTCAGTGCTTTAATAGTTGCTTGACTATCAGATATTATGATAATCCTTTGTCTTTTGTATCCTTTAGCAATAATGAACTGCGCGCACTTTCTTATGGCGTGGATTTCCGCTTGAAAGATACTTCCCAAGCTTTCAGAGTGTTTGGTTCCTGGCCCGTTCACTCCTATCCCAGTTCCTTCTATTGCTTTTGAGCCGTCTGTGTACCATTGAATGGCATTCTTTCCAAGTCTGGTAATGGTATTTGGATCCCATTCTTTCTTGTTGCTCAATTCCGTAACGAATTTCTTTGAAAAGTTATACTTTTTCATCATGTGGCATGACTTGGTCTTGATATTAAGGGATCAAACTAGTGACAAACAAAGCAAGACCAAGCACTAGCACTAGATCAAACTTTCAGGGAATATTTTTTCGAGTATTTCCAACAAAATTTCACGATGTGACCGAAAAAAAACCACCCTAATATGCGTAATATGGAAGTCAACCCTCGTAAAACCATAAAACTTGCAAGTTTTAATGAATTTATCAAATTCCACTTGTAAGAAACGCCTTTTCCATTTGTTTATGTGTTTATCGTGTTCCCAATAAACACACAGGAATCTACGATTCTCTATAATTTAGATTAATTTAGTGTTTGGGCTCATTAATACTAACTCAATGATGTGCGAAAAGCAGAAGTGGATTTCAACGCAAAATCCCGACGCAGATTTATACACAACATTTGTCGAATAATAAATTAAAAACTTGATCCCGTTAATTATTTCAAGTCATCGAAAATGTCGTTCATCAAAATTTCCAGTTTGCGCAGTACAGAAACAGCGCAATTTTTATTAATTTATTATTGAGGTTTAAAAATGTTGAGTACGGTACTGTTTATCATACGAAAACTATCTTACGGTAAGTTCAAGTTAGTTTAATGGCACAGATTTATATTATTTTGATCTTAGGAGGCATTTAGTCGCCAGTGAACATCTGCGACTACTTTCAATAGAAAAAATTTGTAGCATTTTATAAAAACAATCGATTTTGCAACAAATTGTTTAATACATAGTCGTACGTTATTTTTTTTAAAAGGGATACGTTTTTAGTTAAAATATAAATGAGTTTTAATAAGAGTCTTAAAGTCTTTATGCGGCATTCTGGACAGGCACTTTGTAATTTGTATTTCAAGGGAAAATATTAATAATAACAAGCTAAGCTCTACAGATTCCTAAAATTACATGCTAACCTTTTTATAGTTACTTTCGGTTATAATAACACAAACACAACTAGCCCCAGAAAATTAAAAATAAATTTTGTTTCAAAATACATAGAGTATTTGAATGCAATAATCGATTACAGATGAAACATTTTACACATTAAAGTTGTCGATATCGCATCTTCGGTTATGTTCATCTAGGAACGGCAAAGTTTATAATATCAGAGATATCTGGTAATATTTATGGTAAACTATAAATATTGACCTATTATGTTTAAGCAATAAACGTTGTATGTAACAAAAAATCCTAATTAATGATAAATTTCAATGAATAATTCATTCTAAACAAAATTAGCTACCAAAAGTATAATCCTAACCGTAATATTAAGCTGAAGGTTCAAAGTGTTCACCGTTAACATCAATGCAATGCTGTAAGAGGGGGCCCAACTGATTGGCCAGCTCGGTCACCCGATTTAACAAAAGTATATTTATTTTTTCGGGTCTTGTGAAGAATAAGTTTATAAAATCTCCGGCTATTAGAGATGACATGAAAGAGAGAAAGTGAGGCATTTCGATCTGCTAACGTTGATATGCTGAGAAATGTTAGTCAATCATTTGAACTATTCTGCAGCATTGCATTGATGTTAACGGTGAACACTTTGAACCTTCAGTTTAATATTACGGTTAGGATTATACTTTTGGTAGCTAGTTTGGTTTAGAATGAATTATTCATTAAAATTCATCATTTATCAGGATTTTTTTTACTTACAACGTTTATTGCTTTCACAATAGATTAATAATAAAGGTTTACAATAAATATTACCAGATAACTCTGTTTTTATAAACTTTGGGTATAGGGAATGCTTGACAAAAATTAAAGTTACATAATCGAAGAATCTATTTTTGCTATAAAACACAGGGTGTTCCATTTGAAATAGGAAAGAAAATGACAAGTTCGAGTTTCCATTCACCCTGTATACAAGAAAGAATATAATTGAAATTTAATAGGATACGGAGATATTGTATCATATTACAAAACTCTGTTTGGCCAAATACATTTTTTTTTCTTTAACGTACAACAAGCTACAGGGCGTTGATTTACCTACGATATTCACATAAACGTGTCCATATCTTTTGAAGGACTCTGTATAACGTGGCAAAACCTCATATCAAAAGCTTCAAAAAAATGTAACCAATCCGAATTCGGTATAATATACAGGGGTTCCCATTTGAAAAATCATATGTTTGGTTTGTAACGGAGTTATGCAGCACTCTGTATAGTTCGATATAATTTCAAAATATGGACCTTCAACACATCTACTATTTTTGTTGATATCTGTTAAAATAACCCATATACCGAAGTTTGTCGTAACGTTGGTACACCCTGTATGTACTGAGTACGAAATAGAGAAGAGAAGGAAATATTTCTCGCTATTTTGTTATAAGAAATTGAAAAGAAAATTACTTTTTTTAACTTTAAGCTTCCTGTTCATACCATTTTGTCCGTCAGTCCAAGGAATAACACTCTTATTGTTCACTGTTTATATAAGCACAAGTCACTTCAGACTAAAAGTAATAAAAAAATATTAGATAATAATAATTTTGCGTTTGTTGTGCACAAAAATGCCTACCTACTATCAACAATAATATTTATATCACCTTAGATAAAAATATTATCGACTTCTTATCAATTTTCTATGTAATGTTTATAAATATCACTAAGAAGAAAGTCAATCGTTACATGGATACTTTGTAGTAGACATTTTTAAACACAGTCTATGCTACTTTTTTTCAGAGTAAAATTTTATTCTTGTAAACATTTCAGTTTTTGGTACGGGTACCTTGGACACTCTGTATAAAAATCGAAATTTCAAGCAACGCCAACTGATATGTAAAAAGTGGAATTGAGAATAACTAACGAATGGGTAATTTTAAATTTGGATTTGGAAAATCGTGCCGTAGAACTGGAATTTTCCAATATAAAATAAACTTCAACTCTTGTAGAATAATTATTAACCATACTTGGTGTTTTTATAATGAAAACAAACAAAGGTTTGTGAGAATACCAACCAAGAATCGAGCCCTTTATAAGGCAGCACTTAAACAAGTTGAAAAATATTAAATAAAAGTGAGCGATTCCCACAGAAGAATACATCCGACTAGGAAGAATGATTTCTTTTCGCATATGGGTGTACGAACCTTGATGTGGTCAAACCAGATTACTGATTTAGATCATTTACAAGTGGGTTTTTGTTTATTATTATTCTTCTACACTAGTATATATATACAATTGAAAATTGTTTACTTTTTATTTAAATGTTTACATAAATACATTACCATTGGCTAATCCATATAAATAATTCATGTCAAAATACGCGACTAACTAATAATAGAATAGAATTTTTTAAATGGACATAAAAACAAAAGACAAACTATCCAATTAACTAAATTTTCCCATTTATCGAATATAAAAATTATAGGCACTTGAACTGAATCTTTGTGCCATTGCCCATGTTATCTACCTACTTCGTGTCTTCTATATAGGCCACCAGTTTATCTGGAGGGATCTTCATGGTCCAGCCATTTAAGGTTTTATCTGCGGAAAAATTCCTAGTGAGCTGGATTTTTGTATACACCTTTAATACGGTGTTGTAATGAAGATGTGAAAAATCGACAACGATATCGTGCCGACTAAAAAAGTTATTAAGGTCAAAAGGTCACGAAAATCAGTTTTTCGCAAAGATCTCGAGACCTATTGCTCGGAGGTCAATAGCAGCAATTATAAAAATTGTTCCTAGTAAGATTATCATATATAATACCACGAGAGTGAACATTTTGTCGGCAAAATTTTTCGATTGTCATGAAAGTTTGTTGCTTGGCAATTTTGCGAATGACATTTTTAACAAAATGAGCAAAATTACCTAGAAGCAACAAACTTGAATACGACAAGAGAAAAATTTTACCTTACAAAATTTTTAATTGAGTGGTAGGTATTCGACAGGACTATTTTACGAGAGAAAAACTAAAAAATCATATGTTTAAACGTTTCATTTATTGCAAACTTCAATTATACAAAGCCAAAAAAATAATAACATTATGAAAAAAAAAATTACTTATTTATGTAAAAAGTACAATTATTTTATTGTACGTTGTAGCATTATTTTGGGGATTGTTTTGCATCATAACCTGTGATGAATTTAAGTTAGAAACTGAGGATTCCTTTTCTTTATTTTCATTTTCTCGAAGGTTCTCTATAAGTTGGAAATGGTGTTCTTCATTTAATTGTAAATATAGTTTCAAAGAATTGGCAGAAGAATGCCCTGTAACCTGTAAGCTTAATTACTTCTTGTTCACCAACTCCTTCTTTTGCTAATGCAGATATTGCAGAAGCTCTATGTGAATGATTGGTTATTTTTATTTTTTTTGTGTCTATACCAATTGATTCTGCCGATATTTTCGTCCACTTTGAAATTGTATTAATTCCCAATGGTGAATTTTTGTACCATATTCCTTTTTCCCAATTTGGATGTACTGTTAAAAATAATCTTGTTGTTGTTAGATAAGGATTGGATTCTCTTTTTTTCAATAATTTTTAAAAATAAACGAACGGGACACAAATTGTTAGCATTATTTCTTACCAGCCACTTACTGCCAGATAAAGCTTTTGATCCTCCTTGTGTCGTTTTGGAAAAGATTGGATTATATTCTACCCTGCCAGTAAAATTACCTTTATTATCATATTCTTTTTTAAAGTAATTAATATCACAATTAGCAGCTTCATTTCCATGCCATGCTAATTCGAACGAACATAAATGAAAAAACTTTTTTTGTAACCCATCAGGATTATCTTCAGAATAGCTTTCTACCATTTCCATTAATTCTTCTTTGGTAAACGCTTTAGAACTTCTTTTTCTGGTTCCAGGTTCAGCCTGAAGCTTTTTACGTTTTGTATATCTGGCCAATCTAGCAAATTTATAGGTAATATCTTTAAATGGATCAATTTTGATGTTAAATTCTAGAAAATATTTTTCCTGAACCATTTGAGCAGTCGTATTCCAAAGTGTTTTCACACTAACTTCAGTATAATTAGTTCCATCTCTTTTTTTCATGTTAAAACCATAATCTTCAAGAATTTTTGCTATAACTTGTTCAGAAGTATCCTTTTCTAACGTATAATTACGTGCGTCCAGAAACATTCTAAACTGTTCTCACGCATCAGACTTTTTTGTCTTCATTGTATTTCGCGGTATACTTTGCTTAATTGTACTACAAAAAATGTCTCCTGCATGTTTTTGTATAATCAACCGTTTTTGAAGTAGAGCGCTGTGAAAGCTACCTATGAGGTAGAATACAAGGCGCGTTTTTTTTACATGGTTTCCCCAGTAGGCATAGTCTATGATATTCAATAAAAGGTTTTCTTATTCAAGAATAAATAATTTTTTATTGGAATTGTGAAAAATACAAAAAAAAGTTAACCTCAGTATACTTATACATTTTTTATTCATTGTCGATATCCTCAGCTTCTCTATCTGTAATAGTTGCTGACAAAACGTCCAGTAGACTTATTTCTAGATAGACATCTACATCTTCATTATTTTCATCATTTGTTGATTCTGCGTTTGAGTATGACTGGCCACGGCAATGTCCACAAACTTTTGAAGCATCTCAACCCAATTTTGTTGCATCCACATTTGCCACAACAACCTTTCGTATAATTGCAAGAGATGGTGTTTTTAACTGAACTAAACACAGTCTGACAAGCAGTACGAACGTGCTCTGCGAGCTCTTTCAAACATCTGCGCTGCGCGCTTCTCCCTCTTGCCGTGATTTTAACGGTGCGTTTACTCCAGCGCATCGTAGCATACGGTACAGTTGGGTTTATCTAATTTTTTCGCGAATTTCGCTTACCGAATGAATGAAAAAATAGGAAAATATAAGAAAATACTTTGACATAATAATATACTGACGTTTATTTAAAAAATTCAAGTGAAACGTCAAAAATCATGGCGTTATGAATTTTCCATCCTTGGGCTGCTAAACAATACTTTTAGCTAAAAAATATTGTCATCATTCTTGGCACTTTTAATATCTACAACTAGAATCGCCAGTCGCCGATGCCCTTGACATTTTTCCAATTAGCTTTTTATTTACTCATCATTGGAAGTCGATAGTATAAATCGGCATTTATTCGAATTGTATTTATTGTCAGTGTAAACGTTAACGTTGCTCTGTTGCATCTCTGACAACTTCCAGCCAGGGGCCGACGATACTATTTTTACGATTATCGCGTGTGCCGTGCGAGGGAGTGCAACCGATCAACTCGACCGGCTTACTACCGATGCCGGTCAAGCTCTTCAAAGATGCCAAGTTGCCAAGTCGATGATTTTTAAATGTAAATCAGGATTTTTACTCGTATTAAAGTTATTTAAAGTATTAGACTCTGTTTCACATAAGAACTATGGGCGCCGGAAGGGTCAAATATAGGGGGGGCAAGTAAAGGTGTAGATTACAAAACTTTTAAATTTTTATTCTTAAAAATACCTATACAGGGTGGGGCACTATGAACGAACTATTCTCTGGCGTCTTAACGGCATATATAATTAGAAAAAATAAGACGTGGGGTTAAGTAGATTACTTAGGACTATAATTTAAAAATATTTTGGAATATACAGGGTG
>CAJUYG010000652.1:34811-47290 GCA_910591675.1 Galerucella calmariensis
AAAAGCTTCTAGTGAGATGGTGTAAAGCAAATGTGGTTATTCGTTTTTATTTTGAAGTTATTGTATTTTTTCGGAGGGTCTACAAATTATGTAAAATCGATTTATCCTGGAAACTGAACTAGATAGGTATAGGGAAATGTTAATGAACTTACATTATTTTTGATAGTACAATTCAAAAATGTGATAAAATACAGGGTGTTCCATTTAAAGGAACCTAACTTTGATACGGCACGCTTTTTTGGAGCACCTTGTATATTCCAAAATATTTTTAAATTATAGTCCTAAGTAATCTACTTAACCCCACGTCTTATTTTTTCTAATTATATATGCCGTTAAGACGCCAGAGAATAGTTCGTTCATAGTGCCCCACCCTGTATATGGTTGACTTGAACTAAAACTCTAATGTTGAAAATATGTATGTGCCCTTTTATAAAAATACATTTGTATGTACATGTACCTTTTTACTGGGAGAAAAGTAATAGAGTATTTCTCCTCTTTAGTGCAAACCGATCTACTATTTTTTCAATTATTATGTTTTTATTTTTATTCACAAATTCTCGGTCAACAATGAGTATACAGAGACCAGAAAGCCTTTCTTCGCACATATTCCAAGGAGGGGCAAGTACCCTGCTTTGCCCCCCCCCCTTCCGACGCCCATGAGAAGAACCCTCTAGAAGTTGCAGACATATGCGCGAAGAAGCTGCCTTAGGCTTTGACCGATATTGATGTTCAGGTGTGGCCTAAGTGCTGTCGGGTCACCCAACCTTCAAAATCTTACAGACAGACAGACAGAGCCTCCCAAACCCGAGACACAACCCCCCCCCCCTTCGCAAACCAACACCCAAACAGAAGACTTACCCAGGGATTCAAAATTTGGGGGGGTTATTCATTTTCCCAAAACTATAATTATTAACACCAAAGTTTGAATTCTAGCGAGATATGAGACCAGACTTTGAAGACTCTTGGACATAACTAAAGAATATATTTATAAATTCTTCTCCATATTCATTTTTGCATCATTTGGAACCAATTCTGGAACCTTTCCCTAGCTCGTTAAACAATTGTAAAAAATATGAAAATTTAGTTTAGGTATTTAGATTATTGCCGCCAAAAGCGAAGACAATTTAGTTTGAGACAAACTATGCCAAGTGTCAAAAACGTTACAAGAGTTACATTTTTCCAATATGGCGACGCCAGCGGGAAAAATACGAGGTGTAAAGTCAAAATTTAGAAAGAGCACATCAAAATCATCAAAAACCATAACCAGACTTGGAAAGAATGCCATTCAATGGTACACAGACGGCTCAAAAGCAATAGGAGGAACTGGGCAAGGAACCAAACACTCTGAAAGCTTGGGAAAAACCCCAAGTATCTTTCAAGCGGAAATCCACGCCATAAGGAAGTGCACCCAGTTCAATATTGATAAAGGATACAGAAGACAAAGGATTATCATTGTCGGATAGTCAAGCAGCCATTAAAGCACTGAGCTATTGTGTCATCAGTTCCAAAATGGTGTGGGAATGCCTAGACAAATTCAATGAACTAGGCGAGAACAATATGGATTCCAAGACACACTGGAATAGAAGGAAATGAAATAGCAGATGAACTAGCAAAGAGGGGGACCGAAATACCTTTCTGGAGGCCTGAACTCTTTTGCGGAATCAGCCCCAATGTAATATTGGAAGAAATGGGTAGAGCCGAGAAAATGAGAAGATCTGATCATTGGAAAGATCTTGTAGTGCTTATACAATAAAAGACTCTTCTGGGTAACTACAAACTATTGAGATCAAATGAATGCATAAGTCAAAGTTAAACAGCGCTAAGAGTTTCAACAGGGATCTTAACGTGACATTGTCGCATGAATGGGCACCTGAAAAAGCTCAAAATAGTGGAGAAAGAAGAATGTAGATTTTGTGGCATGGAATAAGAAACCTCCATCCACATACTTTCCAACTGCACAGCACTTTAGAATCCTAAAGCACAGCACCTGGGAGATTACTGGATAGAAGAGGAACATTTAACTAAGTTGAAGCCTCAGACATCCTAAAATTCCTCCGGGAAATAGGACTGAAGGAACTACTAGTTTCTGAGACTTTTCTAAGAAGGTAAGTAGAAGTAAGGGGGTACAATAGATATTTTATCTTTTTATTTTTACACTCGAGTTATTGGTACATTAATTTATAATTTTGCGCGAATGATTAAAGCTGCGATTTAAATCTGACAACAGCGCATCAAGTTCACACGCTTCTGGCTCACGCTTTTGCCATGATGAATCTGAACGTCAACAAATAATTAGCTGTACAAACCAATCAACCGAATGGAATTATGTTCATGAATCAAATCTATTAAAATCTTTAAATCGATTTTTAATGTTTATTTATCGGTAAAGTGTAAAAATTGGAAAATATTTTAAAATAAGTTCAAGTAAAAGTAAAAAATATCCAATTAATTATTTTATTATAAATTCTTTAAGCCTGCTTTTCTTAATTTATGATAATTTTTGTAAAATCCAATAATTACAATTTTTTTTTTATATTAAAAATAATTTAAAACAACATTGACCTTGTGAAGTGAGTCTTGTAAAAAATCAGATTATTTTCAGCATCTGTCTAAATCTGAACTTGACTTTTTTTTATTAAACAAATATAAATAATTTAAACGCAAAATAGTTGTCAGATAAATTTTAGTTTCCAAATTTTTATTTGATAAAAGATTTATTATTTCGACAGTGGCATTATGCCCAGAATTTTTTATATTATTTTTTACCGTAAAAATTACACGTGTGGAAACTAAACCACATCTACAGAAGTAGTTGAGAATGATTTCTAGATTCGTTAATAATAAAAAATATATCGCAGACAGAACTGGTCAAAAATATATCCACCCTGGGGGTTTTTTGGTACGTATGTATGTATCTTGGGGTGATATTTACGGAGACCTAAAAAATCTATTGTGCCCCCTTACTTCTACTTACCTTCTGAGAAAAGTCTCAGAAGTAGTTCCTTCAGTCCTATTTCCCGGAGGAATTTAAGGATGTCTGCAGGCTTCAACTTAGGTAAATGTTCCTCTACTATCCAGTAATCTCCCAGGTGCTGTGCTCTAGGATTCTGAAGTGCTGTGCAGTTGGAAAGCATGTGGATGGAGGTTTCTTCATCCATGCCACAAAATCTACATTCTTCTTCCTCCACTACTTTGAGCTTTTTCAGGTGCCCATTCAAGCGACAATGTCCCGTTAGGATCCCTGTTAAAACTCTTAGCGCAGTTTTACTTTGATTTATGCATTCATTTGATCTCAGAGGTTGTAGTCACCCAGATTGTATAAGCCCTACTAGATCTTTCCAATGGTCAGATCTTCTCTTTTTTTCGGCTTTACCTATTCCTTACAATATTAAATTGGGGCTGATTCTGCAAAAGGGTTCAGGCCCCCAGAAAGGTATTTCAGTCCCCCTCTTTGCTAGTTCATCTGCTATTTCATTTCATTCTATTCCACTGTGTCCTGGAATCCATAGTAAGGTTGTTCTCGCCTAGTTCATTGAGTTTGTCTAGGCATTCCCACACCATTTTGGAACTGATGACACAAGAGCTCAGTGCTTTAATGGCTGCTTGACTATCCGACATTATGATAATCCTTTGTCTTCTGTATCCTTTAACAATATTGAACTGGGCGCACTTTCTTATGACGTGGATTTCCGCGTGAAAGATACTTGGGGTTTTTCCCAAGCTTCCAGAGTGTTTGGTTCCTGGCCCGAACACTCCTATCCCAGTTCCCTCATTGCTTTTAAGCCGTCTGTGTACCATTGAATGGCATTCTTTCCAAGGTCGGTTTTGGTATTTGGATCCCATTCCTTTTTTGCTAAAGCAACCTTTAAATTTTCACGTTTGGTAATTTTACAGATTTTGATGAGCTTTTTCTAAATTCTGACTTTGTACCTCGTATATTTACCGCTCGCGTCGCCATATTGGAAAAATGTAACTCAAGTAACGTTTTTGACACTTGGTATAGTTTGTCCCAAACTATATCGTCTTCGCTTTTGACGGCAATAATCTAAATACGATCTTCTTAAAAGAATTTGATATATTGCAATTGGCCCATTAATTTCACGATTGCCGGCTAAAGTAAACACGATATAATTTGAGACAAACTATAATTAAAATACGATTCCATTGCTATAGTCTGTACAGAAAGTACGAGGAGTAATAAATCATTCATTTAAGTAGATTTCATAGAAGTACCAAAATATATTTTAAGAGGGTATACCGTAAGGTACATTTTGTATTGAACGAATGAGTTGCAGCTATGCTAAAGAATATACGATTTAGGTCAGAGGTAACGGGATGTACTAATTTTAATAAAAAAAAGTGATGTACATAAATTTTAGTAAGTTTGATAAAGAAAGGCAACACAGTTTATTCATAAGAGAAAACAAATCCACTAAGGAAAGAACTTTACAGAATTGCAAAAATGAACAAGAATAAATACAAAACCTACATTGTAGAAGAAATGGCTTCTTCTCGTGGTATATCAGTTTTTCGACTTCCCCTTTATCATTGTGAACTTAATCCCATAGAATTAATATGGGATCAGGTAAAGGGGGAAGTTGGAAAAAAATACTACTTTTAAAATAAACGATGTTGTGAAATTGTTTGGGAGTGCTGTAAGTCATGTTAGTAAGGAAAATTGGACAAACTGTATCGAGCATGTTATCAAAGTAGAGGCAAATATGTTGAAAATTGACAATATTTGTGATGATTTAATCGACCCTATTATTATTAATGTCAACAACGATTCTTCCTCTTCCGAGTCGGATATAGAATAAAATGTAAGTAATAAATGTATTCCAATAATTATTTCTTTTCATTTTTTATTATATTATAATTTAAAACGAATTTTTTTCCCAAAATACACACCACTGCATTGCGTTATTGCTTATCTGCTAATCCTTTAACAATGAAGAAACCCTAAATTTTGCTACAACTGAAACAAATACGGGGTCGATCTACCTGGTTTTTAGATTTACGGAAGAAATTTAATTTAAAGTAAGAGATTTATCAAAAATTTCATGGTGCTCCCTGTAAAGGTTTTGCATACTTAATTAGGGTTTATATTACTCCTCGTACTTTCTGTACAGACTATAGTTGGAATCCCGTGAAATAACAAAGAGAAAAAAACAATTAGGTATATTACATGAAAAGCTGCTTATATAAAATATATCATGAGTAATATTATGCGAACACTTCTATATAAATTTTGTTATGTTTTATAATATTTTTTGTTGAATCCTTGAACTTAACACATCGAATTTTCGCCGAATCTAAATTTAAATCAAATACTAGGTCCGCAAAAACGAATTTTCACTGAAATATTTCATATTTTTATGACGTTTTTTTTATATAATTGTATATTCTGTATATTTTTTATTCCTTTCCTGAAGGACCATCTAGTGGTATTTGAAATAGTTTTGCTGATTTAAATTAATTTACTTTTTCCTGCACCCCTCGTAAATATTCCATATTCATACTAATTCAATTATATTTTCTAATGTGTTACCTTTTTGTGGAAAAAGCTCAAAGATGTATAATTCCGAGTTGATACTTACCTGAAACAAATAGTAATCAAATTATAACAAGTTTGGAAAGTGTGAATTGAATATGCCAAGCAATAGGTAAATATTTTTGAAAATAAGCCTAGTAGAAAGCGGATAATGCCATCATTTTTCAATTTAAAAGATTATAACAAATTACTGAGAACCATTTGCGTGTCCAAAACATGTTAAAATTATACTACGTAATGTCCTTTATACAGGGTGTTTTTAAATTCATGTGACAAAATTCAGGAGGTGATTCAAGAGGGGTCTTTCATATAGCAAACTTCCCTCATCCCAACCCTTTCCGAGATATCACCCTTAAAAGGGGGTTGAAATTTTATTTTATTTTTCTAAAATTTCAGTAAAGCTAGAAGCTTGAAATTCTGTAATTTTTATGCAGTCACAAAGGACTAAGCACGGGTATTTTTTCAATATTCCTGTTACATTATACGGGGGTGAAATTAGCAACCCTCACTCTATTTCATATCAAAATTTTTTTCGAGATTAAATTTAATGAAATAAAATTTAACTTAAAATTCTTGTTCATTTAAATTATTTTTCCACATCCAATATCTGCAGATAAAAAAATAAACATCATAATTTACAATTTTTTTAAATAAGTTGAGGGGAAAACAGTAAAGATGTCGCATGAATTAAGATACACCCTGTATAATGCATGCTCTGATGCTTGGCCTATAAGTGTGTCTAGCAATATAAGAAAATGTTGACTTTTGCTTAAAAAAATATCAACGAATGACAGACTTTAAATTGTTATATCGAAAGTTTTTACAAATAAACAAGCTAGACAATTACAAACTTCACATTAACCTCGCTTTTCTATTTTAAAATACTTGTCCCAGTTTGAATACGAACACCATTTCTAATAATTTCGCTATTTCAAACTGAAAAATAAAAAAAATAAATACGTTCCGTCTGGCTGGAAAACTTGACAAGACATCCAAACTACCATCATTAGTGACACTTGTTTTCATCAACCGCTGTTCGTATACGAGGCAATCCCAAAACAAACATTATTTTGTAATTGAAAAAAAAAATTATTAATAAAAAAGAAAAATGACGGCGCTACTGGATAAGCCGTATTTTAAATTAATGTTGTCTCTTTAAGGGCGGGTATTATAAGAATGTCTTGAAGTTAGCTTTGAATTTAACAGTCAAGTTAACTTTAGGTTTTAAAATGTCAATTTTATGAAAGTTTCATTGAAAAAAAAAATAGAACGTGTCGCGGGACACACGGTAGGAACTTTAGTTCCTTTTAAGCATAAATTATGTAATACATCTGACGTTATAGATAAACAATTTGCATATTCCTCGGTGGTCGAGTAGTAAGCAAACCATACTCTCACGCGGTAGACCCGGGTTCGATTCCCCGTGAAGAAGTTTTTTTTATTGTTAATTTTATTTTTAAATAATTATCCTGCTTGATATTAATAACGACAACAGGTAGACGTTTGGAATATTTAGTAGAATATTCATTATTATAGATAATGGTACGGTACCCTTCATGAGGGAGTCCGACTGGCAACATCTACTTATAACAGCATCGTATATTTAAAAAGGGAAACCGTAGCATTATACAAATTGGACATTCAAGAACTGTACGTTTACCACACAAAAATTAGTGGAAACATAAAATTGAATTGTTAAATTTTTAATTTGATGTTATATTACAGTTTATAGAAATTTTTATTTTCTAGATTTTTTCTCAAGTGGGTCGTACAAAAAATATGCTGTTCGACTCGTGTGGATTGTCCATATCACACTTGAACGATTGAGCACTCCGCCTACGGCGTCGTGCTCAAACTTCGTCCTCGTGCGATATGGCCATCATATCCACACTAGTTGCACAAACTACTATATCTATCAAAATATGCCCTTTTACATTTAAAAACAACCTGCCAAATATCAAATCAATTTATCCATCCATTTTAAAGTTATCGAATTAAAACATTCAAGTTTTCAAAATTTCAACACCCTCTATTTCGAAAAGTAAATGTGCTAGACCCCTTAATCCCCATATCATTTTGTTCAATTTTACGAGAGAAATCTACATGCAAACGTTGTAATTACCCTTAACGTTCGAGATGCTTATACCATTTTTTGCGCGATCGTATTGAACTAAATTCCGAATAAAATAATTTAAATTTCTTCGAAATGAACGAAATGTCAAAGATGACATTTATACTTCTCAACCAGTTTAAAATATATTTTGCATTTTGGTGAAATTCATTACTTTTCGACGTCTGAATGGTAAGTAAATCACTTACCGACGTGTTAAACTTAGAAACCAGTAAACACAACCTACCGTCCTGACAATCGATGCTGTAAATAAACAAAAAAGATCAATCGCGTAAAAAAAATTATGGAAATAATAGTAAGAATTTATCCGAACAAATTCAAGCAGATCACCAGCACTGCGAATACCAGCTTTGCATAGAATTTTAATGTATCATCGGTGGTTCAGTGGTAGAATACTCGCCTGCCACGCGGGCGGCCCGGGTTCGATTCCCGGCCGAAGCATATGAATCGCTGCTTCGTAAACGAGAGAGAGACTCAGGAGAGCACATGCACGCAAGCAAGGCACATAACTAAGCAACGTAACATAACGTAACGGTCAGATCTTTTGGGTCGCCACCCCCGGTCGCTCAAACCTAACCTGACGTACAGAACTTAAGTTCCAAAATTAATTAAGGTTATAAATGCCAAATTGTTGACAGAACCGACAGAACAGAGCAACTATCAAATCACGAAAACCTGGTTCTTCCACAAAGTTAACTCCGCCATTTTGAAGTTAACTATAACATGTGACGTTATTCTACAAGTTAACTTTTAGTTATATGTCAAAAAAGTTTTATAATACCCACCCTAAATTTTTAATTGTTACCAACCCCGTAAAATTTAGAAGTGTAAATCAACGTCTGTAGGGGTATATAGTCAGAGAAGTAGTTATTTCTTTTCAGACGTTTAGTATAAGTTGAAAAGCGTGAAAAGTCTATAGTTTTATGGTGATTCGGCAAAATGACACATAAATATAACAAAATTATGATTCAACCGTTTTTATTTGTTTGGCAAACACCGAAACATATTTTTTAACTACACGAATCGTCAAATAACGTACTCGTATCTTTCTACAGAATCATTTATTTAAATATAGTTACACAAAAACTGCATTAAATTATTTCAACTAAAAACTTGTACCCTTTATTGACAGATTTAGTATCAGGCGTGGGCATACTGAAGTGTCGATCAAGACTTTTTTTTTAATAAAATTTGACTTTCTAAAAATATATTTTTATTACTCGACATATTTTTTTTACATAAAACAATGTGTCATTCCGTTACGTGAAATGTTTCATATTCTTTCAAACAGGAAATAATCGCGAATAGTATTATAAATGAAGTTGGAGATGACTTTAAGACGGATAATTTATTATGAAATTTCTTTTTATCATAAGCGTACCAAAGAAAATTTCATGAGGAATTTATTTTTTTGTAAAAATATCCATCAAAAATAAGGCTTCATTTAGCAGAGACCAGAGAACGCGTTGAGGCGGTAAATTAAACCATATGCTATAGCATTTCATTACATACCTACTTCACTGGGTGCTAACATTTTTAGTCTAGCCGCTTTCCTGGCTAAAGAATTACCTTTACTCCTGTCGTGCCCTTTAACCCACCCCAGTGACACCTACGGCCTAACGACTTCGACAATTGCGAAACTAGCCAAACGTTACACCCATGCTCAGTTCCTTAAGAGATGGGATGGAATCAAATGATGCAGTCTTGCCAGGATCACCCTGGATGACCCTGGGAAGCTGGCGCCGAAGAAATATTTGACGAAGACCAGGAAAAACCTACGTCTAACAGTAGGATTTCTGACTGGCGACTGTCAACTAAGGAAACACCTCCATACTATGGGGCTAGTGGACACACCTCTATGCAGGATGTGTGAACAGGAATATGAAACTGTCAGGCATGTCTTATGCGAATGTCCGGAGTTATCGTCAATAAGAGAGTGTGTGTTCGGTGAGTCTTGGCCTACACCTGCCGATATAAAGGAGACGTCTCCTAGTGACCTGTCCACCTTTCTAGGAAGAACAGAATGGACGATGACCTAGGAGGACAACTCATCGGGAGGATGTACAATGGGTCCTCCCTACTCTACAGATACATACCTACTTTGCCGCCGTCCTGTGGATCACAGCGACTAACGGCTGACATTTTTTGATATCTAAATTTTGAGTAACAGCAGACTAAAGTGTATTTTTCAAATAAATGGAATTATAAACACATTTATATAAGATGATATCCTTCCATTGTATATTTGAAGAAGGGGAAGAAAATATAATCATTGCATTCACCCTTCCCCTTAAAATTAAAATAGGGTAGCACCGCAAAAATTATGATATATTCAGCAGATGTCTATATATGACATATATATGTTACCGTGAAAGACCGAAATCTGGTGAATGTCAACATTCTCAATGTTGCTTGACGCATGTCCGAAATATTGTTGAAATTTGAAGATTCTCTTTTGCAGATACTCTTTTTAAAGAAATTTGTTCGTGTTGTTCAGTCAGTGTTCGTGCAGTGTCCGGACCTCATTTGTGTTTGTCGACATATACCGGTGAAAGTCTGAATGTATAATAGAATTAAGAAATGTTCGGACTTTCACCAAAGCATTTGACATTTGTCGACATCCACCGGCAAAACTTTCGGTCTTTCACGGTAACACATACACTGTTCATTTTGCGATTTTGACGTCAGCAAATTTAAATTTCATTCGAAATAACCATGGAAAATTGTCATTTACCGAGTTATGGAATGTTAAATATAGATAAAATAATTATAGTCGAAGAATATCAAAGTTAACTAATAAATATTGAACCAACGATGCGTGAAGAATAAATACATTTAAGTTTCAGTTGAATATTTACTGTTTGCCAAATAAAATTAACCTAAAAACTACTCAATCTATACTTCCAACGAAGGACGTATATTATTTAATGTATAATATACAGTATGTCCCAGGATAAATTTATTGCTTTTTAAATATTATCAGGCTTACACAATGAGGTTCAAGTAGATAGGCAGTAGTTTATCTGGTATAGTAATTACAGGTATAGTTTGTCTGAAGCTACGGGGAATCGGTAAGAGGCGAGGAAACATGGCGCCTATCTGTCATAAACGTACAAATGGCGTACGGTATCTATTTTACCAAAGAAAATTGAAAATACAAAGGTCAGTTACAATCCCAACGCCACTGGATAAATCAATATCAGTCAATTGACGAAGTGAGAGGGAAGAACACACGCACGCGCTTGCCGATAAGTCAGCATTCGATAAAAATCGCGCCAATTATGTAATTCGGAGGATGTGGTAATTAAGGTATTCGTACATTGCTGCCAAAGCTTGAAGAAGCCCGTAACAAATTTGGAAAAATCCAAGGAAACAAGCACATTAAAAAATTAACCTTTAATTATATTATTAATAATAAAGTCCCTTTTTCTAATTATTATCACTACATACTTAGCACTTTAGCTTTTTCATAGTTAAACGTGGCAATATCGAATGTTTTCGACTGCAATCCTTTCACGGCTCCAGATAAACTTGCCAAAGTATAGATGCCCGCACTCTGTTTGCGTTGGATTTCTTATTAAATGCTTATCAAAATTTTACGAGCAAATTATAAACCCTTTTTCTTTCGCATATCTACATCCTTGAACTTGAACCAAGTTTACTATTGGCTTTATACCAAAATTTTTAATAATCTAATAAAAGTATTCGTATTTATCGGTTGGAAATCCCATTAAAGCATATCGGTCCAAGAAATGAAAATTATTGAGATTATATAGAGTAATTCAATAGCCGCCGGGGCCTACAGCCCGGGAAGTAGTTGTTGCTTCTCAGTTGAACGGTCAGTTTTTGAAAAATATTTTTCAAAAATTTTTTTTTTTAAATCCGACCCTGATGCATGCTTGTTACATACGTAATAACTTATCAAACAGTTATACAATTCCATCATATTTTAAATGCAACAATATTTTTCACTGTCTCTGATTTTAACCAGCTTGGCAAGCTTCGTGAAAATATACTTATACATTTTTATGTCATCATGTTGACGTTTAAGAAATATTGAAGAAAAAAAATAACACCGTGCAATTCTCCTGACCCCGCCAATGATTACCAACCAAAAATTTGGCGCAGCTCGTCGCATCTTTCGTCAGTTTGTTCTCTTGTGTTAATTACTTCAAAATAAACACATCTACGGTTATTTATATCATTTGTTTTTAACAAAACGAAATTAATTTGTTTACGCTTTCATTGGTTCAAAGTTACAACTCAATGTATTGGCGAATTGTCTGTTTTTCCATTGACACTGGTTATTTTTAGTAAGCATATAATATATTAAAACATATTTTTTACACTCCTTGTATATTTGTTGTTTTCTGTAAGTATTATAAATATACCTATTCTATAAACTCCTTTTACAAAATAATTTGACTGCACTATTGGATTATTTTAGTATGAAAATCAGAAATGCTTTTATATAAAAGCATTTCCAAAAATATTATTTACAGAAGCAACGGCACTGACCAAAAATTGACAATCATACTTTAATTGGTTCTAAAAATACAGAAACTGGACAAAAATTGAAAAAAAATATTAATAGACCCTTTATAAGGTCAAGACAAACGGCACTGTCCCAAAGAGGACAAAATTTAAACCATTAGTTTAAATAAATATGAACAGAATTGTAAAAACCCCTGAGCCCCTTCAAAAAGTCGAAAAGCTACTGTCCTGACAATAAACTATTATCAATAGACCGTTTAAAAAGTAAGGAAGCTACGGCACTGACAAAAATGACAATACTTT